>CM064918.1:49759962-49969962 GCA_032727855.1 Quercus ilex subsp. ballota
TTCAGCGCCTCCTTTTTTTTTTCAGCCAAAAGCGTGTTGCACCCTAAAGCCCCAATGTGTTGCTCTTTTCTTTTCAGCCCCAACGTGTTGCTCAAAAGCCCAAAACGTGTTACTCAAAAGCCCAACACATTCCTCTCTTCAGCCCAAAAGAACTTGCTCTCTGTTCAACCCTCTTTTATTTGAATAAATCTTTTTTTTTTTCCTTCAAATCTGCAATAAAAATTAAAATTTAAATAACAATAATGAAGTCTAAAATCAACAAAAATAAATAAAATTGGACTAAAGTTTAAATTTGAGAAGTGATAAATTATGCCAAATTTTGCAAGTCATCAATACTTCATGGAACAAGGTTTCAAGATTAAGTGTTCAAGCCATGCAAGTCTATCTAAAAAACAAGTGAAGAAGTGTTGGTTTTTTAAGCTCGACAGCTAGCATTTATCGAGGTTTAAAAAGCTGCTGAAACCCGAAACTCGATAGCTAACTTGATAGATAGGGTATCTGTCGAGATTTATGAAAAACAGATTTTCAATTTTGTTTTGCATCCAATCCGTGAGTATGTGTTTAGGCTTTCTTTTCTCACAACCCTAAACATATGTAAGGATTATTTTAAGGGCCGTCAAAGATAGCACAGTTGTGCGAGTGTAAAGCAAAGTCTTGTTCATGCAAATTGTGACCGAAGACAGAATTTGCCCTAGTTCATCTTTCTTTTGAAGAAGCTGTTGTGTTTGTACACCTTAGGGTTTTGTGACCGAGGAGTTTCATGATCTTCATCGTATGATGAACTAAAAAACTTTGCAGCCATCATCTTTCTCAAGTTAGTGATTAAGTCACATACTAGGATCTGCGCATCTATTTGTTAGTCATGTACTGAGAGCCGTGCATTGAAAATGAGAGATTGTCATTACAGAACAAGTCAAATTGGGTATTGGGGTAAGAGTTCAACTGTAGGTTGGTATAAGGTTCTGAGATTCCTTTACTTGTAACCGCTTGTTTTAATAATAGTGGATTCTCGGGAGTGGTGACCTTAAAATCGTCCGGTGGAGTTTTTGCCGTGTAGGTTTTCCTAATTTGTAAACAAATCATTGTGTCAATTTATTTTCCACTGCATTTAGTTATTTGGTGATTTGTTTGTGCTGCCATGCATATTGCATGCAAATTGAATTAACTAATTAACTTGGCTAAATTAATTGGTTAATTTATCACAAGGGGCCAATACATTCTTGGCCTATCAAGTGGTATCATAGCAGGCACACTCTGATTAGGTGATAATCTTTGCTGTGTGATCCATTGACCCCTATTGTCATGGCTACAACCAGCTTGAAGAGATCTTTGTTTTCAAATACATCTTGTTTTTTTAATCTCTACTTGTTTGAGTGTATCAGAAAATGCAAGTCTAAAAGTTATTTGAATTCTATTATGATGACTATTGGAAAAGATCTTAGCTTGACAAAAAAGAAACTAGACTATCTCAAAATGAAAATGTGCAAAGGAGTTCGTCTGAAAAGAGTGAAGGTTAAAGGTGTAGTTCATAAAAGGCAAATGGGAGAAAACACCATTCCCACTGATCTGTCATCTAAGCATGAAGTGTGCTTTATGATGAAGTCTGCATTTAAGGTTGTGGACACATGTTTGTGGTACCTTGACAGTGGTTGCTCAAGACACATGACTGGAGACCAATTTCTCTTCAAGGTTTTCGAGTCTAAGAAAGGTGGTAATGTCACTTTTGGTGATGGGAGCAAATCATAGATTAAAGGAAAGAGAATCATCTCTCTACTTGGACTGCTAGACATTGCAAATGTTCTATATGTAGAAAGTCTGAGAGTGAACCTGTTGAGCATAAGTCAGATATGTGATTAAGACTTCATGATACTATTCTTATAGGGAAAATGTCTTGTCATGGATGAGTTTGGAAAGAAACTCATAAGTGGTGTTTGCACTCTAGACAATTGTTATGGCTTGGTTCCTAATGTTGATATTGTGTGCAAGCATTCATTTACCAAATGAAGATTTATGGCACCAAAGGATGGGACATGCTAGTTACAAACATCTTTCAATTATATCTAAGCATGAATCAATTTTGGGGATACCAAAGCTCAGTAAAGTGAGCAATGTGGTATGTGGACCATGTCAGCTTGGGAAATAGACGAAAGTTAAACATCCGGGCATTCAGACATCTGCTACATCTAGACCATTGGAGCTACTACATCTAGATCTTATGGGTCCAACTAGAACTGAGTCTCTTGGTGGAAAGAGATGCATCATGGTTGTGGTAGATGACTTCACTAGGTACACTTGGGTCATCCTCCTACGATCCAAGTCTGATGCTCTTGAGCATATTGAAGCCTTGTACACAAGATTGCAGAATGAGAAGAGCCTGAAAATTGAACGAATTTGAAGTGATCAGGGTAAGGAATTCGAGAACTCATATATGGAGTCCTTTTGCACGAGATTAGGTATATCTCAAGAATTTTCTGCTCCTATTGCTCCTCAATAGAATGGTCTAGTAGAAAGAAAGAACAAAGTTATTCAAGAGATGGTTAGAGCCATGTTGTACAACAAGGATGTGGCTAGCAACTTGTGGGGAGAAGCCGTTAATACTGTATGTCATACGGTAAATAGGGTGTACTTTAGACCTAGTACTAAGAAGACTCCATATGAGTTATGTAAAGGAAGAAAGCCAAATGTGAAGTATTTCATAATTTTTTGAAGTACTTGTTTCATTCTTAAGGATAGAGAGAATGTGGGGAAATTTGACTTCTGAAGCGATGAAGGAATATTTCTGGGATACTCTTCTACAAGCAAGGTTTATCGGGTATACAACAAAAGAACCATGAAGGTAATGGAAACAGTAAATGTTGTTATTGATGAATCTTCGGATTCAAGTTCTGAGAAATTTATTGAGGAAATCCCCAAAGAGATTCTTCCTCTCGAGCCTAGGGAAGTTCAAGAAATTGTTGAACAAGAGGCTGCATCCCCTAGTACTCCGGATACTCCAAGTGTTGTAGAAGATTCAACAGACATATCTACTTCACCTGATTCTGAAACCCATGAAGAGAAATGACCTTCCTCTAGGATCAAATTGAATCATCCTCCTGAAGTTATTGTGGGAAACATGAATGAACTTACACTAAGGAAGCGTATAGTTGATTAATGTGTTCCTAACTTTGTGTCTTATTCTTGTTACTTGTCGCAAGTTGAACCCACTAAAGTTGAGGAAGCTCTTTTGGATGAAAGCTAGGTTGAAGCTATGCATGATGAATTACTTCAATTTTAGAGGAAAAATGTCTAGACTCTAGTAGCTAGACCGGAAGGTGAGCACATCATTGGCACAAAGTGGATATTTTGTAATAAGACTGATGAAGAGGGTAACGTGATCCGCAACAGGGCTCGTCTTGTAGCTCAAGGATATTCTCAGATGGAAGGAGTAGATTATGATGAGACATTCGCTCCAGTAGCCCGCATGGAATCCATTAGAATTCTCCTAGTCCTAGCATATCACCTGAAGTTCAAGCTATACCAAATGGACGTAAAGATTGCTTTCTTGAATGGGTTCCTTAAAGAAGATGTCTATGTGGCTTAACCAAAAGGATTCATTGATCCATACTTTTCGGATCATGTGTTGTACCTCAAGAAAGCACTTTATGGTTTAAAGTAAGCCCTTAGAGCTTGGTATGATCGGCTCACACAATACTCGGTATTTCATGGGTTCACAAGAGGAAAAACTAATCAAACTCTTGTCATTAAAAGGGAAGACGACGAGTTGATAATTGCTCAAGTCTATGTTGATGATATCATCTTTGGGTCGACTAAGGATGAACTTGCTCATAGTTTCTCAAAACCCATGCAAGGTGAGTTTGAGATGAGCATGATTGGAGAGCTGACTCACTTCCTTGGCTTGTAGATTCGTCAACAAGATTCAAGTATATTCCTATCTCAATCTAAATATGCAATAAATCTTGTGCAAAAGTTTGGTTTAGAATCTGCTAGTTCTATTAGAATCCCTATGAGCCCAAATGTTAAACTCACTATTGACTTGTTAGGTAAAATTGTTGATTCATCTCTTTATAGAAGCATGGTAGGTAGTCTTCTTTACCTTACTGCTAGTAGACTTGACATTAGTTATAGTGTGAGAGTGTGTGCTAGATATCATGCTAATCCCAAAGAGTCTCATATGATTGCTTTGAAAAGAATCATAAAGTATGTCAAAACCACTGCCGACTTTCGTGTGTGGTTCAGCAAAGGCATAAATGATATCTTAGCTGGGTATTCTGACGTTGACTGGGCTGGGAATGCTGATGATAGAAAGAGTACATTAGGGGGTTGCTTTTATGTGGGTAATAATCTTGTCTCTTGGATGAGCAAAAAGTAGAATTCCATCTCTTTATCTAATGCAGAAGCTGAGTACATCGCTGCCAGTAGCTGTTGCACCCAACTTCTATGGATGCAAAAACTCCTCCATGATTACGGTATTTGTCATGAGCATCTTACCATCTACTGTGACAATACCAGTGCCATCAACAACTCTAAGAAACCGATTCAACATTCTCAAACTAAGCACATAGAGATTCGACATCACTTCATTCGGGAGCTTGTCGAAGATGGTACTCTTACTCTTGAGTTTATTCACACTAATGATTAAAAGGCTGACTTGTTCACCAAACCTCTTGATAGCAAAAGGTTTGAATTCCTTCGCTTTAACATTAGTGTTATCTCCATGGATTGATCTCCTCTTCTCCTCCTCCTTCCTCATGCATTTACATCTAGTTTTATGCAATGCTTTGTTTAACATGTTTTTGGTTGTTTTCTTTTCATTTTTGCTTTATTTTGTTTTTCATATAAAAATTAAAAAAAAAATTGAAAAATCTGAAAAATACAAAAACAGTGTGTGTTTGTGTACATTGGTACTTATGTACCTTGGATGGCTATTGAAACAAAGTTTTCTAAACTTTGTATCTTTCGTAGCTTAGACGAGCATCTCTATGCACAACTAAGCAAGTGAGCTTTATGGCTCGTGTTTGTGATGAGTAAGATTAAGTAATCTCTTGTACTTAACACTCGTATCACTCTTTTTGACGGGAAGGACTAGAAAATCCTAAGAGAAATGCATAAATAACCATCTCATCACTGTTGCCCACCAATCATGAAATGACATTTGTATGTTTCGGCATAGCAAAAGTGGAATGTCAAATGCTTAACATCATTGGGTATTTCTTTTCTCTCTCATATATGCCCACGCATGGTTTGCTTAATAAAAGAAAAATATGCAAAGAAAAATAAAAGAAAAAAGATCAAAATGCTTTATATATGATTGCAAGCGTGTATTCTAAGAGATGTAGGAGTTATAGGATGTACCTCGAAGGTGATAGTTTCCATCAAACAGTTATGATTATATGTGAGTTAAAGTGATTTTCTCATATCTCAAATCGTCATAACATGTAGACATTTATGCAATCTCGCGATGTTTTTCACACACAACACGTAATATTCTTTGCTACTTTTGATACATGTGTAGGTACAATGTGATTTGCCCATCACAAGGAATACATGTGTTAATGTATGCTCACTAAACTATCTTAACTTGTCTTTGAAATATAAAATTGGTTTGACTTGTTTAGTGTGTGTGTGTTTTGGATCTATGTGCTTGACATTTTTCTTGTTGAGAGATGATTTTGAGAGCTTAAAATGCAGTTTGGATATTTGGTTGTGTAGCATGCTTGATTGCATTCATATTTGTGTTTTTCTCTTCTTGAAAAACTATTTTTGAGCAATCTCGATACCTCTTGATAGTTAGGCTATCTATCGAGACCCTTTAGCTACTTTTTATCGCATTCTCGATAGCTCTCGATATCTACTTCGATCCATTGAGAAACTTTCTAGATGCTCGATAGCTTCTCGATAGCTACCTCGATCCATCGAGCTCCTTTGCTGTGGAAACCTTTGTACAGCTCCTTGATAGCTTGTTCGATAGCTATTTCTCGCACTTTTTAATTCTCGATAGATCTCGATAGCTCTCGAACTGTCGAGAATTATGATTTACTATATATAGGATCCTCGCGATTTCAGATCACTTCTCCTTTATCTCTCTCGATAGTTTCTGACCTCTCAACTTCCCAATCTTCTCTCTCTCTCGCTCAAATTCAATTTCCCACTCAATCTTCGGTCTCAATATCTGCTTCTTTCTCTGGTATGATTCTTTTTCATCCTTTAATCATGCATTTCATATCTTTTGACCTAAAATTTGGGGTTTTTGAAAATGTTTGGGATTTTTCAAAATTGTTGAGTTATTTGCAAAATTTTTGGGATGGGTTTGTGTTCAAATGATGTCAAATCATCATACATTGCATTACATGAGCATTCTAACTATATTGTCATGCATTTTAGATGTGTGATATATATGTTGTCTCGTTGTATGCTACTAGGTTTAGATTGGGCTGAGCCTATGATATATTTAAGTTTGCATGTCACATGTTCATGCATTTTCATGCATATGTACCTTTAAGTTTCTATATTTTTATATATATTGTGTTGTTGGTACTTTTCTGATTCTCTCTCTCTTTCTCTCTCTCTCTCTCTCTCTCTCTCTTGCGTTAGTTGCTTAATGGCACCCAAACGTAAATCTACTCCGTCCCAGAACCCTCTGCGTTTTGGGGCATCTTCTTCCTCTGATCGTACACCTTCTTCCGTTCAGTTCCGTGATGAAAGGGCCCGTAAGGACTTCTCGGAGAACTTTTCTAGACGAGACATTCATTCGAAAAGCCAAGTCATCCTATCAGATTTTTCCAATACTGACCTACCCACTGTCATCTACAGTTGGGGTTGGGAGTTACTGAGTGGCGCCCTGATCACCTGTCCCTCTATGATCATACAGGAGTTTTACTCTAATATGCACGGATCTGATTCTTCACTACCTTAGTTTTCTACTCGTGTTTGAGGTACGTGCATTGTGGTCACTCTAGATATTGTATCCGAGGTGCTCCATGTCCCGAAGGTAGTGCATCCTAACTACCCCGGTTGTGATCGTCTGAAGACTGTGTCCAAAGACGAGCTTGTCTTTGTTCTGTGAGACTCCGTCTTTTTGAGGTGATCGTCAGAACACCCGTTGCTCGACCTTTGCTAAAGGTCCGAGATTCTTGAACATGGTGATGACATTTATCCTTCATCCTTTGTCACACTATAACGCTATCAAAGAGTCTCGTGCTCGCTTTTTGTTATCCCTCATTGAGGATTTTTCTATTGACTTCCCTTCTCGCTTTATCTTATCCTTTATAGATGTCTATAGGGATACGGTGACCCATGATAAGTTCATCTTTCCTTCAACTATCATGAGGATTCTTCGCCATTTTTCTATCTCCTTTCCTCCGTCTGATCACTTCTTTGTCATGGGTGCCACTGACACAGCTATTGTTAGACCGAGTGATGCTCAGCTTCGCCCACGGTGAGCGCAGACCGAAACGACAGCTTCTCCGGCTTCTTCTGCTCCATCCACCTCCGCTCCTTCTTCTTCTGCAGGTGGTGTGACTTTTGATACGATCATGGCGTAGCTTCAGTACATGGATGCTCGCCTCGACACTCTCAGTGATGAGTTGTGTCAGGTGAGCACCCGTGTTGGCCGTATTGCTTGATGGTAGGCTCACCTTGATGGCTTCATCGAGTCTCCCTCTCATTCTCCAGAGGCTTTTAAGGACGAGGACGACGATGGTGACTCTAATGACGATGGTGATGAGGATGATAGTGCTAGTTCACTCTGTAATGATGAGATGTCTATTTGATGTACTTGCCCTTTGTCACTCGTGACAAAAAGGGGGAGTAGTTTTGAGATGAGAGTAATCATACTTATAAGGGGAGAGTTAGTATAGGAGATTTTTGTTAAGGGAAGTGCCCATATTTATTTTTTTAGGGATGTAGTGAGGTTCTTATGTATTTTCTTTTCTTTTACATTTACCTCATGTATATTGGTTTTCTGACCATTTGACATACATTGTACTTATCATTGGATATATATATATATATATATATATTTATATGTTGATGTATGTAATATTCACCTATCTTTTCATGTGTTGTTTCTTTCTTTTTTTTCTTTATACACATGTTTCTTATTTATTATATGCAATCTTTTATTTCTGTTTCACACTAAGATGCCTTGATGAGTTTTGTTTAAAGTGTTTCAGAAATATAGGTTGGCAAAGTCTTCTTGCCATAAACTCTCTTCTTGCAAAGTTTTTTAAGAGTTTGTGTTAGGATAGATTTTGTTGTATTCAACAAGTGAGTATGAGTTGAGTGATTTATGACTTCTCTCATATGTTTATTTGTTTGTTGTGGTTTTGTCACGGACTGTCAAAGGGGGAGATTGTTAGGACATATGTGAATCATTGTTAGGAACATATGTCAATATTTTATGTAATTGACTAATCTTTTGACAAAATGAACTTATAATTGGGTAGATCTAGGATATGTTTAACACTTCATGGAACAAGGTTTCAAGATTAAGTGTTAAAACCATGCAAGTCTATTCAAGAAATAAGTGAAGAAGTGTTGGTTTTTAAAACTCGATAGCTAGCATCTATCGAGGTTTAAAAAGCTGTTGAAGTCCGAAACTCGACAGCTAGCTCGATAGATAGGGTATCTGTCGAGATTTATGAAAAACAGATTTTCAGTTTTGTTTTGCATCAAATCCGTGAGTATGTGTTTAGGCTTTCTTTTCTCACAACCCGAAACATATATAAGGATTATTTTAAGGGCCGTTAAAGGTAGCACAATTGCACGAGTGTAGAGTAAAGTCTTGTTCATGCAAATTATGACCAGAGACAGAATTTGCCCAGTTCATCTTTCTTTTGAAGAAGTTGTTGTGTTTGTACACTTTAGGGTTTTATGACTAAGGGGCTTCATGATCTTCATCGTGTGATGAACTGAAGAACTTTGCAGCCAACATCTTTATCAAGTAGGTGATTAAGTTATGTACTGGAATCCACGCATCTATTGGTTAATCACATACTGGGAGTCGTGCATTGAAAATGAGAGATTTTCACTACAGAAAAAGTCCAATTGGGTATTGGGGTAAAGGTTCAACTGTAGGTTGGTATAAGGTACTGAGATTCCTTTACTTATAACCGCTTGTTTTGATAATAGTGGATTCTCGGGAGTGGTGACCTTAAAATCACCTTGTGGGGTTTTTGCCGTGTAGGTTTTCCTTATTTGTAAACAAATTACCGTGTCAATTTATTTTTCGTTGCAGTTAGTTATTTGGTGATTTGTTTGTGCTACCACGCATATTGCATACAAATTGAATTAACTAATTAACTTGGCTAAATCAATTGGTTAATTTATCACAAGGGGCCAATACATTCTTGGCCTATCAGCTACAGTAGCTATAATTTTTTTTTTTTTCAATCATCGGTTTGTGCTTTTTTTTTTTTCTTTTAAATATTTATACGAGCTAGCATATATATTGTTATACTAACACAATAAATTTCACAATTATTGAGGTGTCAATTTCTTATAGGTCGAAATAAAATAATAAAATATGAGACTCTGAACAACCACGACTGAAAATAAATATTTTATGAAAATGTTGTAGCACTTTTTGTGTGAATGTGCAAAAACTATAGTACTTTTTAGTTTGCTCAATATGTAATGTTCATCACTTCATTGGCATTTTTTTAGTTATTAGTTTGTGCTTTTTCTTTTTTTTAATATTTATATGAGTTGGCATATAATATATATATATATATATATATATTGTTATACTAACCAAAAAATTTCACAATTATTGAGGTGTCAATTTCTTATAGGTCGAAATAAAATAATAAAATATTAGACTGTGACCAACTACAACTGAAAATAAATGTTTTGTGAAAATGTTGTAACACAAATTATAGATAAGCTACTATTGATGGATAAAAAAATGATATCAGTCGTGGGTCCATTTTAAAATCAGTAACAACTTGTCATCTAGAATTTGTTATAAAAATATTATGGAGATAACATTTCTATAAAATAAATAATAATATATCATATCGAAACTTACCACGGCTAAAAATAAAGGTATTGTGAAAATATTGTGACATTTTGTTGTGTTCCTAGATTTCTTTTATAGTTTAGTCAAATTTGGTGAGCAAAAATTCATTGTTTTATGCACAATTTTCTTCTTTTGGTTTGTTGTATATTTTTTCTTTTAATGCATAGTTTAAAGTGGTTGTCCTAATTAAAAAACCAATAATAATTTACCACTTAGAATTAATTGTGAAAATATTGTAGATGTAACATTACTCTAAAATAAAATTATAAAAGATCATACCAATGCCCACCATAACTAAAATAAAGGTATTAAGAAAATATCGAGACATTTATTGTGATTTTAACTTTTTTTTTTTTTGTTTAGCCAATTTGTTGAGCCAAAATTCATAGTTTTACCGATAGTTTTCTTGGGTTGACCTTTTTTTCTTCTTCTTTTTTTATTTTATTTTATTTTTATAACACATTGGTTAAAGTAATGTTGACAACCCATTTTGCAATCTGCATTTAACCTCACTTGGAGGGTAAAATGGTAATTTTTTCTTAGAAATATGCATCTTGATTCTGGTCATTAGATCCTTAATCTCATTCCACCAAAATAATCTTGATGTTATAACAATCAAATTGATTGGTCATAAGCCCTAATCAGACTACCAGATTGAAAGTTATCATCAAATCAAGTTTTAATGGCTGAGATGCACTATCACAAATTGAGTCTGATTATATGTGATTATGAACAATTGATTTGAATTAGTTATAAGTATAATCAATTTGAGATCAATTCAAATTGATTGGTCATAAGCCCTAATCAGACTACCAGATTGAAAGTTATCATCAAATCAAGTTTTAATGGCTGAGATGCACTATCACAAATTGAGTCTGATTATATGTGATTATGAACAATTGATTTGAATTAGTTATAAGTATAATCAATTTGAGATCAATGATGTGTCATAATTTGATTGGTTAGGAGTACATTTTATGGTAAGGTTGCACACACCTAATTAATTAGATAGTTAAACATTAATTATTCAATGAGTAATTTGTACAATTATCTTTTAATTAAAGTAAATTTGGAACTAATTAAGTCTGAAATGGGAGTGATTGGAGCCATTTGTTGTTAATTGGGAGTTAATTTGGGACCTATTAATGTTAATTGTGCTGAAATCATTTTCTAACAAATGACCTCTGCTCACCATTTCATCGATATCTCTCAGAATATTTTGATTCTGTGAATGAAGTTAATTTTTCCAAAAACTAGACATCTGGGGCTTTAATTTGAGCACAAGAATGAGACAATTCTGATCAGAATTCAGTCAGATATGATTTTTCGAAGTTGGCTTTACAAACTGTTACAGTAGTTACGGGAAAAAAGAATTTTGGCTTGCTCCTCACTCCTACCAATCTCTACATTTAATGCACCTGATTTTCCTTAAAGTTAAAATGAGGTCTAGGTTCATGATTCTTTGTCAACCTTCATTAAATGACTTTCCATTCATATTTCCTCCACCACTACTATATAAACCCCCCATCTCCTTCATTCCAAAAGACACAAAAACCCCATCTCTTCTCCTCTCTTGAGTTCTAGGAAGTTGAGTAGTCTTATCAATGCTAAAATGAGGTCTAGGTTCATGATTCTTTGTCAACCCTCATTAAATGGCTTTCCATTCATATTTCCTCCACCACTACTATATAAACCCACCATCTCCTTCATTCCAAAAGACACAAAACCCCCATCTCTTCTCCTCTCTTGAGTTCTAGGAAGTTGAGTAGTCTTGTCATATCTTGGTCTTCTTGAAATTCAAGGTATTGAGTGAGACTCACTCTTCCTCTCCAAACTCTTCTTTTCCTCCATCCTTAGGACCTACCTCAAGAGTTTCCTCCTCTACTATATGGATCTTGCATGAAAGTATAATCCATTTCCCTAATTGTTTTTTTGTGTTGTCATGATAAGAGTTTAAGATTAAACCATGATAATAATCATTTAAATTCCTTTGAATATGTTTGAATGTTCTTAATTGTTCTTATATGTTCTTCAAATGTTCTTAGTTGTTTATCACATAAACACACAATGAATTCAACATGCAAATTGATTGATAACATATTGGATGATGTGATATGAATGTTGGCCACCATAGTCTAGAAGACTGGTTTATCGGGTAAGGTGGGTGCCTAACACCTTCCCTCCTTATAACATAGCCTCCGAACTTAGATCAAAGGTAAATAGATAAAGTGCTTATCCATGTAATTTTCAATTTTTAGATTGTAACTAGAAAACAAAACCATGTACTTTATCTTAGATTGTATCTAGGACTAAAGCCATGTAATTTCCTATAATTAATGTAAATTCAATTTCAAATTAATAAAATGAAGACTTTTTAAATTTTGGTTTTCTTATTTATCCCAATAATTAAATAAGTGGCAACTCCATTATAAAACGCTTAATCTAAAGGAGAAAATGTAATTAGTCGAACCTCCATTTTGAGAGGAAATAACACGACTCCACCCATTCACGTGGGATTGGCCCAACAACACCTAAAAATGGGCCGAGGGCGCGGTCTCTCACAAGTAAAAAGCACATAGTTTTACTAACAAAAAAGAATTATGGAAAAAATTACTTTCCTCCTTTATGTTTGAGGTAGTTTCATCCCCAACTTTAAAGTTGAATAATTTTCTCTTTCATATTTTGTAGACAAGTATATAGTCCCTACTGTTACTTTCTTAGTTAAACCTTAACAAAATCTTATGATTCATAGAATATTTCATTGTGCAATATCTAAAATGCCTCACGAAATTCTAATGTCCCAAAAATTTTCTTTGTATATTTTGAGTTTTATGTGTTAGTCATACTTAGAAAGTAAAAATGGTGATGTATGGTATTCTATTTGTCACCTAAAGAAAACTAATTTGTTAGCGGTGTAGAGAGGGAAAATTTCGGACCTATCACAAGCTGACACATCATGCTACCAAGTTCACAAAGTATGGTCAATTACAAAGCGCCACGTACTGCTACTAGGTTTTGCTATCATTATTTAGAAATCAACAGGAATTTGCCAAGTGTCGTTGAAATAGGGGCATAAAATGCATGCAAAAACCAATCACACATTAGCGTGTGTGAGCAATGACATAAGCAGCTTGGCATGTGTAAGTAAGCGATGATATAGACAGTCCAATCGGGTGCTGACATGTGTCACCTTGAAAATCAAAACATTTCGGCCAATCAAAAGATGCCATGTGTCTTGGAGAAAAAGTCTTAAAGCCCCTCCAATCAGACTGTGACACATGTCACCAATCGAACTTCGCCACGTGTTGCTCAGCACAAACTCCTATAAATAGGAGCCTTCTTAAGGCATTTTTGTAGACCAAGACATCTTGGGAGAAATCTTGGAAGACACCAAGGCATCCAAGCCACAAGCAGCATCAAAAAAGATTCAGAAGTACTGAAGCTCTATTGGAATCAAGCTCTAAAGCCCCTAGGAACTTCAAGAACTTCAACCTTTAAATACAAAGAACATTCGAAGTAGAATCATCTAAACTACCTGCCTAGATTTTAAAGTTTGCTGAAATCAAGCCCAAAAGCCTTTAAAAACTTCAAGAATTACACATTGGTAAAGCTCTACGAATTCAAGCCTCCAAAACTCTGAAGAACTTCCGTCACAAACCTTCGAATAAAAAGAACATTGAAAGAGAAATCATCAAAATCATCTTCCTAGATCTCAAAGTTAACTGAAATTAAGCTTAAAAGCCTCTAGAAACCTCAACAAACCACAAATCAGTGAAGCTCTACGGATTCAAGCCTTTACAACCCCAAAGAACTTCCACCACAAACCTTCGAAGATGAAGAACACACAAAGAACACAAAGAACAAAGAATTTCTAACAAGCTTATTGCCAGAGATTCATTGTAATTATGTTTCAAGGGTCTTCAATCCATCCGACAGCCAAATTGAAGGATATTTAGTGCTCAAGTCAAAATCACATTACCACAATTCCAATCAACAAATCTTTCAAGGAGATTGAATCAGATGATCACTCTTTTGTAATCATAAAGAATTGTACCACATATTCATCAATACAAATTCGCATTTTTGAAACTATTTTTGCTTGTTTGATTTATTTCAAACCCGAAATTTAGTTGTTCACAAATTCTGGCACGCCTAGTGAGACGTCTCTGTCTCTCATCTCTTTCTCCTTCAAAAGAAAAGAAATTCAACATCATCTTGCTACCAACTCCAATGGCCTTTAGTAAGAACATCCAAGCTTCAACAATAGCTACTTCAATTAGATTTGGTATGGATACCACCAACAATTGCATTGGTGCAAACAATCGTAGCCAACCTAAAGCTCACAATCAACCAAGGAAGCCAAGGTCCATACAATCATCTCCTTAGACCTTCTTTCAAGAAACAAGGTCATCAACAAGGACGTCTCCACATTGGAACACCTCAAGTATGTGTTATCGAAGAGGAAATCGAAGAACTCGGCGAAAAACCTCTCTGCCACCCTCCAAGCGGTAATCGATCCACTAGACAATCAGTTGGGATACATGGGTTAGCAAGAGACCCTTCAAGCCTAATCTACCCGATGTACTTAAGCCCTCCAAGCTCTTACTCCAACAAGGCTTCTCGGAACCGTGTCTTGTCTTGCTCTTCGGATCCCGCAACAAGCTCCATGTTGCATCTGCCATCCTTGGCTTCTTCCAATACTTCCCAGCAGCACCAAAACCTCACTTGACACTATGAAAGGGTGTGGTAAGTGTTTGGGCTATCAACCTCTCAATGGTATGGAAATGGAGAGGTAGGAGTTGAGGAAAATCCACAAGCAATTGTGTAGAGAAATGTGGATATAACAATCTCTAACTCTCAAGGTTTGTGGCTAGGGTTTTCTCTTAGAAGCACTCCTCACCATTTGTGGGTAATGTGGGTATATATAGTGTGGGTACAGAAAGTGTGTATCAGATAGTACGGCTTGGCAAAATAGAATGTTTCGCGAGTGTCTCACGAGAAGGCCTTACCCGCGAGCTACTCGCGAAACACAGCTGTCACCATTTGTCCTGACTCTTCGCATTCCAGTCATGTGCAGGGCACATGCATCATTTCGCGGGATGTTTAGTCGCGAGCTACCTGCGGAAACTTCTTCAGTCTTCAATTGCTTGAGTCTTCACACTCTCTCTCTCTAACACACAACCCTTACAATTAAATCCCACAATAAATACAGGGTACAAAAGATTGAATAAAATTACAATAAAATTTGGCACAGAATTAAAGCCAACAAAACACATAGTTGTAAATTGCAACTTTACAACAATTTTATAGGAAATGAAATATTGAAAATTTTTTCACTTACTAGTAATTCTTTTTGCTGCCTCCATTTAAAAAAAAATTCATGTTTGAATTGGCACCAATAAAATTCCTAACTTGGAGCCAATAGAATTCGTATTTTAGAAGTATTGGGTTTTTAAGATTTGATTAAAAGGATCAACTTTATTAATAAGATAAACTAGAATTTGTATTTGAAGTAATCCAAAATACTTGGAGCCAATATCCAATAGGTCATTTTATTTTATTTTTATAATATATCCAATAGTTTTTGTATTGTGGTAGTTGTAGATTTTTCAAGTTTGATTAAGAGGATAAGTTACAATTTATATGTGTAATTTCAAAACCGCCGTAATAGCTCATTAAGTTGGGACTATTTTTTTTTTTTGAATTTTAAAGATCTATTACAGCCATTTTAAAACCGCCGCTATAGGTTTTAACATTTCTCAGATTTTAATGATTTGCGGCAATTTTAAAAATGCCTTAATAGCTCACTAAGTTGGGACCTTCTTTTTTGAATTTAAAGGCCTATTATGGTAGTTCTAAAACCGTTGCTCTAGGTTTGCTCATATTGGAAACCTATTACGATGGTTTTAAAATGCCACTATAGGTTTGAAATTAATATATATATATATATATATATTTGGTATTTTATATGACCTATTATGACGGTTTTAGAACTGCCGCTATAATATTGAAGACCTATTACGATGGTTTTAAAACTGCCGCTATAGGTTTTGTCATAATTCAGAGCTATAGCGATAGTCTTATGACTACCGCTATTGGGTTTATTATGTAAAAACCTATAGCGGCGGTTTTAAAACTGCCGTAATAGATCTTTAAAATTCTAGAAAAAAAAAATTCCCAACTTAATGATCTATAGTGGCAGTTTTAAAATTGCCGTAATAGCTCATTAAGTTCGGACATTTTTTCGAATTTTAAAGACCTATTATGGTGGTTTTAAAACCGCCGCTATAGGTTTTAACATTTCTCAGATTTTAATGATCTATTGTGGTGGTTTTAAAAATGCCATAATAGCTCATTAAGTTTTTATTTTTTTTATTTTTTATTTTTTGAATTTGAAGACCTATTATAGCCCTTTGCCATAATAGGTTTAAAACTTATTACATACTGTTGCAATAAGTGCCATTTTTACTGCAATAAGTGCCATTTTCACCACAATAAGTCCCTCTCACCACTTAAAAATTTTCAAACTTCCCACTTTTATTTTTTGAGTAATGCTATAGTCAAACTATTTTACAACATTTTTACAAACTATTGATGTGACAAATTCTTATTAGTTCTAATATGGGTCCACAACTAACATCACATTTATGTTTACCAATAATTATTTGAAAATTACTAAAACCACATCAATAGTTTGTAAAAAATGTTGTAAAATAGTTTGTGTCTGTATCATTCCTCTTATTTTTTTCAGCTTCCCACCACTTTGGTCTCTCATTTTCGGTCTCCCACTTCCTTATTTCAAATATTTTCCTCTCACCCACTCTCTCTCTCTCTACCCATCCCGCTGCTGACAAGCTCCAGCCTTGACGCCGCTGACCTCCACCCTCCATGCCACCAACCTTCACTCTCCACCCCATGGCTTAACTTCTTCCTTTCCCAGCCATCCCCTTCCTCTTCCCCTTCGTCCATCTCCACCCCACCCTTTTGGGTACCCCATTCCCCACCACCATGGCCATGACCACTTCTCCTTAACCCACTTCCCCTCCTCCTTTCTTCTTCTTTACTCAAATCCCATCCTTTCTCTTCCAAAATTTCAAACCCAAAAATACTACCCAAAACCCTAGCCCCTACCCAAAGTAAGGTAAGTCTCTCTAGCTCTCATTTCTATTTTGTAGTTATTTTTGTGTATATATTTGTAGTTAAATTTCTGGTTTTTTAGTTTTGCTTTTGGTTGAAGTTTGGTTTGGGTTATATGTATATTTTTGTGTAATTGTTAGTTGATTGTGTGATTTTTAGTTTTGATTTTGGTTAAAGTTTAGCTGATTAGGTTTCATAGTTGCTTAGTGTAAAGTTGTTATTTACAACTATATGTTTTGTTGGCTTATATTCCGTGCCAAATTTGATTGTAATTTTATTCAATCTGTTGTACCTTGTATTTGTTGTGGGATTTCATTGTAAGGGTTGTGTGTTAGAGAGAGAGAGAGAGAGTGAAGACTCAAGCATTTGAAGACTAAAGATTTCTCGCGGGTATCTTGCGACTTAGCTTCCCGCGAAGTGACTCATGTGCCCTGCACATGCTGGAATGAGAAGAGTCAAGCCAGATGGAGGCAACTGTGTCTCGCGAGTATCTTGCGGTTAGGGCCTTCCCGCGAGACACCCGCGAGGCATTCTGTTCTGCCAACCTGTCCAGTCTGGTACACACTTTTTGTACCCATACTATTTATACCCACATTACCCACAAATGTAAAGGAGAGCTTCTGAGAGAAAACCCTAGCCAAACACCTTGAGAGTTAGAGATTGTTATACCCACAATCCTCTACACATTTGTTTTGGGAATTTTCTTATCTCCTACCTTTCCATTTCCATACCATTGAGAGGTTGATAGTCCAAACACTTACCACACCCTTTGAGAGTGTCAAGTGAAGTTTTGGTGCTACTGGGAAGCATTGGAAGAAGCCTAGAATGGCAGATGCAATATGGAGCTTGTTGCAGGATCCGGAGAGCTAGACAAGACATGGTTCTGAGAAGTCTTGTTGGAGTAGGAGCTTGGAGGGCTTAGGTACAGAGGGTAGATTAAGCTTGGAGGGTCTCTTGCTCACCCTTGTATCCCAACTAATTGTCTAGTGGATCGATTTCCGCTTGGAGAGCGGCGGAGAGGTTTTTCACCGAGTTCTTCGGTTTCCTCTTCGATAACACGTCTCGGTGTTATCTGTGTTTGCATCTCTCTTCCCTACTCTTGTTTATTTCATTTTTACTGCTGTGTTGCTTTAAATATGGATTAGAGTAGTTGTCTTGCTTATACGCTTGTGTTTACACTATTCTGCACTTAGTATAAAGTTAGTGTAAAATCAACCAAGCCGTAACTTTAATTTGGAGGTCTAAACAGCTCGTGTGTTTTCGACATATTTCCGAGCTTTCACTTAGAAACAATGTTTGGCGATGAGTCATTATTGAATTTAAAATTTTCATCTTGATTAAAATTTTGTATTCAAAAGTTGTCATTTTTTTTGTGAGGGTGAAGAGAGATGTACGTTTGATATCATTGTTATCAACTTTTTCATTTCAGATACTTCTCATATCTCTGTTACTAAAGGCATCTATACTGTGAATTATTATAATGAATGTTCAAATTAATTACTTTTCAATTTCAATTTTTTGGGTGCCGCAGTCAGAACTATACTTATATAGTAAGTTATTTACTTGCTTATGTTCATTTAAGATGTTTGTAACTGACATGGCTGCTCTTCTTGACTTAAATAGGAGGTGGTGGGCCAATTATGGGTGATTTATGGGGCTTGAAGGGTTTTATTGAAGAAGGTTAATAATAACTTTTGTTTTCTTCTTATTTTTTTCCTTCCCTTTTTTCTAATCCTCTTTAGTAATCCAAACGTATTCTAAAATTTTCATCAAATAAATTGATGTGATTGGTGTTGTGGCATATACCATATAGCTTTTATGCTTGGCAAATCACTTTTTCTTGATTTCATAATTTCATTTGGGTTGCATATTTCAATTTTCTTAATATATTATTCCACAAGTTCCAGATCAAGTGTATATCAACATTATATTCTTAGTTCCCATACAAAACATGTGGAAGATCACCTATCTTGAAAAGATACTGTGACAAAGGTACCAATCCATTATTGTGAATAGAAAGATTGCAATGGATTGTAGTTATAATTACATAATGATTTGGCAGATCATAAATTCCTAAAAGCAATGTCATACACAGTTCTGGTGTTAGACTTCCATTCACGTTGTAGATATGGACTACAATCTATGTGATGGATTTTACCTGCCAATGCTACATGGAACATGATAACACTGATGAGTGATATACATACACAAGAAATCTAATGTGGCCCTAATTTGGAAATATTCTTGAAGAATAAATATGTTGAAAGTAGTGGTTGGAATTTGTGTGCAAAGTCATTTTAATACCCGGAAAATAATAATAATAATAATAATAATAATAATAATAAAATAAAAGGAGGGGTATTTAAGTAATTTTATTTATGGGGTCAACTTTTATAATTAATATTACTAAGGGGTTTTTTAGAAAATAAGGTTGAAAACCCTAGTTTACATAGTCTAATTTTAAGTCAGCGTATACTGACAGATGTTTTGAGAGAGGGGACTACCCAAAATACTGAAGTAGAGAAGATTTGACTGTACAACTGAGGTAAGAGCCTAAGAATCTCTTTCTTGTTCAATCTAAACTTTATTTAGAATTGAAATATTTTTTTTTTTATGTGGGTATTATGGCCAAGAAGTGAAACTATTTAAATCTCTAATGAATTTTACAATCTGAACAATCAAGGGTTAAATCATATTCTTGGTACCTGTACTGTCTCGATAATAGTTGGGTATTCTTTTTCTATGCCTCAATTGCGTTAAGTGTAGATGGGTTTGCAGAAGGTTAGGCATGGCCACAGTGGGTCAGATTCTACACAGTTCTGCTTTAAGGAATTGTACCCAAAATTGATAGAGTTGGGAAAATACAAAAATCTAGTAGTATAGGTTTAAGGTCTGACAAGCTAAAAAAAAAAAATTAAAATATAAAAAAAAAAAAAATAAGAAGAAGAAAATGTGTACGTAACAGTGTATCTGTTGAAGATGGGTCGGCTACCAAATTAAAAGAAAAAAAAAAAAAAGAAAAAAAAGAGAGGAAAACACGTGTACCTGACCTGTTGCTCTTCCTTTACAAATGACTTTTACCCTTTATGCATATTATCCTAAGGGATTATTAGTGGCATAAAGCAAGGAATATATATATGAATAAGTGGATTTTTGCTTTGAGATAATAGTGAAAAATTATGAGATATTTTTAACAGACTCTCTTCTAGTTGGGTACTGTTTTAAGTTTTTCTTAAATTATTTGATTATTGAGTATAGTGCTTGAAAATTTGTTTAGGCGATATCTAAGGATTTTAGAGAAAGTGTTAGGGAGAATATTCTTGTGGTGAGTTAGCTGAGGTAAGTAACTTTATCCTAATTGGTTTTATTTTGCGTAATTTAACTACTGAAATTTGGTTACAGTTGTTACAATTTTATTTCTATTGTATTACTGATTTCAAGTAAAGAATTATCACAAATATATTTGATCACTGAATATATGATGTAATTTATTTAATTGTTTTGAGCTATACTGATTCAAAGTAAAGAATAAAGAATTTTCACAATTATATATGAGCATTGTTTTTTTTAGTTATATTGATTTAAAGTAAAGAGTATAGAAATATCACAAATATATTTGAGATTGAATATATGATTATATATATATATATATGTGTGTGTATTTGAATAAGATTTATTTTTATGGACAATTTGATTATGAATTGATTCTGATACTCAAACCAATGAGGGTTATTCATTGGTACTTTGATACCCAGCCAATGGGGGTTATTCATTGGTATTCTGATACCCAAACCAATGGGGGTTATTCATTGGTACTCTGATACCCAGCCAATGGGGGTTATTCATTGGTACTTTGATACCCAGTCACAGGGATAGAGCGCGACTATAGTCATAAGATTGTTAAGAATATGAATTACATTTGAATATCTAACTATTTTGAGTCATTAAAATTGTTTATGTATTTTTGGAACCTATTGTAAGTTATAGCTTTTAATATATGGTAAATTAACTGCTTTCTAAACCATCTACGATATAATTGTACGATTAAAGTGTGTAATCTATTTGCAACGTACTACTTTAAGATTATGAAACTTCTTTAGCTATTTTTGAAAACCCATAGCATATCATAGCTTTTGAAGATTCATATTACATCTTATTACTTTACAAATCTATTGTTAGATAGAACTTATTCGGATTTTGGTTACGTATTGAGTTGTCAACTCACCCCCCTCTTTCTCTTTTCAGATTTTGATCAGAAAGAGTAGCATATGTTTGGGCTTCCGCTGGGATGTGCGCACGAGTGAAGTTTAGGAAATCAATGGAATAAGACTTGAACTTTTATGTTTAAGATTGCCATTTGTGTTGTCCTTTGGATTTGAAGGATTTAGTTTATTTTTATTTGATATTGGAAGATTATTATTTGGAGATCTTTTGAGAATTTCTTTATTGAGGATATTTTTGAATTTATTGATAAAATTTTCTTGAGGATAATTCTTTATTTGTTAAGAGGGCCTTACACACTTGTAGGGTGTAAACTTTATAAGTGTGTGGCTGTTGTCATGTGCCTAGCTCTTACTTGGGTTCGGGGCGTGACAGTCATCTGCCAAAAGATGTGTAAAATGAATGAATCTCTTCTATAGATTAATGGATGTATCATGTAAATTTCTTATTGATAAATACTATTAAAAAACTGTTCTCTGAATTTAATTTGTGGAAAAGTCCATGTTTATTTGACAATGAGGAGTTTTTCTGTCTTCTAATAAGTACTTTAAAGAAATCCTTGCCTGCATATGCTTTTTTTGAAGTGAAATTTCTCAATCAATTTTTGAGTGTTAGAGAGTAATAAAAATAGTTCTATTAGAAGTTCTTTTGTAAACTAAGTTGAATTTATGTCATTTCTTTGTTGTGGAAGGAAGAGAATGAAACACCTGGATGGACGCATTTGAAGCTTCCAGGTCAAGCTCCTTCTCCTCGTTGTGGTCATACTGTGACCTCCGAAGGGCACTATGTAATGACATCTTCAGCAGCCTTTATATTCTTCTTGTTGATTTCTGTTCATGTGCTGTTGTGTCGATGCTGAACCTTTCTTCCTTATAGTTCCTTAAATGTTACTGCTAAAATTTTTTCTTTGCAGCTGTTGTTATTTGGAGGTCATGGGACTGGTGGTTGGTTGAGTCGTTATGACATTTTTTACAATGACAACATTGTTTTAGATCGAGGTGAGTGCTTTACAACTTTGCCAGTTGGATTCCTAGCAGATATGTGCTGGATTTGTCATCATGATATTAATGTACCTTCTATATTGTTTGTGCTATAGATATTCTGACTATTACCTGTATGAAGATGTTTGTTTTTATTTTTTAAACAGTTTTCTTCGAAGTGTGACATTTACATGTGAAATTGCATTATCCTGGCAACCCAAAGAGCGGCATAAAACATTGTAAGTGTTATATAGAAAGTACAAGGAGGTCCTTGTTGATTTACTTATCCTGGCAAATTAAATTATCATTGTTGATTATGAATAAAAGGGAACTATACGTATTATCTACAATTCTTATATGTTATTTTATTTAATTGTGAACATTAGGCAAGGATGAAAGAACTTTTGGCGGTTCTTGGAACACTGTTGCAGGGTGAGACTGGTGAGGGAGGTATCCTATGGATAGTTGATGATGCGGAAAATTTATTATAACATTCTAGACATTTGGATAGTAATTTTTTGGGTATAACATTTTAGACATTTGGAATGCATCCTTTCGGTATTCTAACTTTAAGTTGGTAATGTATATTAATATGTTGTACTTAAAATCCACTGTAATAGACCAAAGGGTTAAGAAGATGACAACTGAAATAGCTGATTTAGAGGAGAAATGCCATGGTTTTGAAGCCTTGAAAGTTGAAGTGAGTTTGATGAAGAAAATGTTTTCTCAAATGAATCCACTATTTACTTTCACTCAGGTAACAAATTTCAAAGTTCATTCAGTTAGGCTATAAGGTGCTTTAAAAATATCTTTTTGCTCCATTGCTTTACTATGAGTGCAGAAATTAGGAATTTGAATTTCAATAGGTTCATTGTTGAAAGTTCAAAATGGGTATGAAACACTCTTGAACGTTTAGACCCCAAATAATAAAATTACCAATTCAAGCTTTATATCAAACAATTAATGTGCGGAACATGATAACAAGCTTATAACAGAATTGATAAACAATCTAAGCCAAACATAAACACATCCACAGCAGTAAACATAAGGCAAAGATAAAGGGAAAGAAGATGCAAACACACGGACAACACACGATGTGTTATCGAAGAGGAAACCGAAGTCCTCGGCGTAAAACCTCTCCGCCGCCCTCCAAGCGGTGATAAAATCCACTAAAGAATATAATTGGGATACATGAACAGCAGAAGACCCTCCAAGCCTAATCTACCCAAGTACCTAAGCCCTCCAAGCTTCTTGCTCCAACGAGGTTACGCCGAACCTATTTCTTCTTTAGCTTCCTGGATTCCGCTACTTGACCATAGCATCAACCATTGTATATTGGTTCCTTCCCAAACTGCTTCCCTAAGCACCAAATGAACCTTCTCACAGACGTGGGTGTGGTGAGATAAGGATTTGGTAAAAAACCTCTCAAGGGTATGACAATGGAGAGGAAGAGAGTAGAGGAATTTGAAGAGTCTCTAAGGTAAAGATTGGGGATGAGGCAATTTTTTTTTTCTCTAGGGTTTCTCTCACAAAATTCTCTCTGGAAGCTCTCTCAATTTAGTGGGTATAAGGGTGTATATATAGTAGGGTGAGAAGGGAATGCAAAACGTCAGTTTTTGCCAAACAGGGTTAACTCGCGGCTTGACCTCGCGGCTTGTCCAAGTCGCGAGTTCCAGTCGCACCGTAACGGCCTGGCTAGCCTGGAACTTTTGTCCTGTAGCGTGACAGCTGGCGCAACCCTTCAGCTTCCCAGTGTGCCTCTCACATGCCAGAGTTTGGCAGCTTGCCAGTCACGACATACCCGCGAGTCCTAGCCGCGAATCTCTGTTTTTCTTGCACACTCTTGAGCTTTTCTTCACATCTTCTCACACACTATCCTTACAATTTTCCCACCTAAATACAGGGTACTAAGTGCTAAATTACAAGCAAATTGGTCACGAAATAAAGCCAATTAGATGGTTGATTAAATTCAATCTTACAATTGTAACATATACTCTCTAAAGGCTAGAACTTCTAAGAGTGGGAATTTTGCAAATGCCTGGTAGTAAAAGCTTGTTGAGTTGTATACTCTTATTTTTGGGTTATATTTGATCATTCAATCAACTGTATATTGTACAAATAAATGTTAAATGTGATAGAATACAAGATTGAAATTGAGGTGGGGAATAGACTAGTGATATGGTCTCATTCAGTTAGTAACGTTGTTGTTAAATGAACTAATTCATTGTGCATTTAATATATTATAGGATGGTGATGATGATGTAGTGGATGTCAATTCTCCTTGTGATGTTGATTTATCATCCGATGACTGGCATTAGGAAACATGTAGATTGTGGGTTTTATCTTGTACTAGCTAGTTGGTTTTATGTATAATAAATTTTCAAACATTAATATATACACATATATATATATATATATATATTTCCAAGCACCTGTATTGTTTTCCTGCATAATGCTTTAACATCCTGTTTATATGTCATAGTTGGAAACTTTATTATAACATTCTAGACATTTGGAATGTATTATTTTATGCATAACATTATGCACTTGCGGAATGTATTATTTTGGCATATAATTACTGATATGGTGTACGTAAATATATTTGGATGATTGGTGTAAAGTGGATGTGTATTTGGTAATGTATTTTGATTACCTATAAACAGGATGTTAAAGCAAAATGCAGGAAAACAATATAGGTGCCTGGAAAAAAAAAAAAAAAAATATATATATATATATATATATATATATATAGCTGTGGTTTTAAAGCCACTGGTGAAAGCTCGAAAATGTGTCAAAAACACAAGAGCTGTTTAGACCCCTAAATTAAATTACGGCTCAATTGATTTTACTCTAACTTAATACTAAGTGCGGAATAGAGTAAATGCGAGCGGATAAACAAACAAACTACTCTAACCGATGTGTTATCGAAGAGAAAATCGAAGAACTCAGCGAAAAACCTCTCCGCCGCCCTCCAAGCAGTAATTGATCCACTAGAAAATCAGTTGGGATACATGGGTTAGCAAGAGACCCTCCAAGCCTAATCTACCCGATGCACCTAAGCTCTCCAAGCTTCTACTCCAACAAGACTTCTCGGAACCGTGTCTTGTCTAGCTTTCCGGATCCTGCAATATGCCTGATTGCATCCGCCAAAGCCTGGCTTCTTCCAATGCTTCCCAGCAGCACCAAAACCTCACTGAACACTCTGAAAGGGGGTGGTAAGTGTTTGGGCTATCAACCTCTCAATGGTATGGAAATGGAGAGGTAGGAGTTGAGGAAAATTCACAAGTAATTGTGTAGAGAAATATGGGTATAACAATCTCTAACTCTCAAGGTTTGTGGCTAGAGTTTTCTCTCAGAAGTACTTTTTAACATATGTGGGTAATGTGGGTATATATAGTGTGAGTACAGAAAGTGTGTATCAGATAGGACAATCTGGCAAAACAAAATGTTTCGCGGGTGTCTCGCGGGAAGGTCTTACCTGTGAGATACTCGCGAAAACCAGCTGTCTCCATCCTGTCCTGACTCTTCGCATTCCAGTCATATGCAAGACACATGCTTCACTTCGTAGGATGCTTAGTAGCGAGCTATCCGCGAAAATAGCTTTAGTCTTCATGCTTTGAGTCTTCACACACAGTCTCTCTCTCACACAACCCTTACAATGAAATCCCACAAATAATATAGGGTACAAAAGATTGAACATAATTACAATCAAATTTGGCAAGAAATTAAAACCAACAAAACACATAGTTGTAAATTACAACTTTACAACTGGTATAGAATATATTTTTATTTTACGTAGGCCTGGCCTATTACACCAATTTTTATTTTTATTTCCTTGAATTTCCTATAGTGGCGGTTTTGAAAACGCAGGTGTAGGCCTGGCTTATTACAGTGGTTTTAAGAAGCAAAAAAGCATTGGTATAGAGTATCGAAAACTGCCATTAAATGTAAAATAAGAAAAATATAAAAAGTCCTATAGTGACAGTTTTAAAACCGCTGTTATTGGTTCTCCTATAACTGCAATTTTCATTTATAAAATGTGCCAATATAGGGTTTGAAGCTGTTGATAAAGGATATCCTAATACTTTTAAAAAAGCGTTGGTATAGAGTTTCAAAACTACCGGTGTAGGTTTGTAGGACCTATTGTCACACTTGTTGGGTAGCACTACGAAACGCCGAGAAACAAAGCGCTGGGATAGGCCATTTAGGTTTATATCAGCAGTTTTTTGGGCTATAGCTGCGATTTAAAAATGTTGGTATAGCCCTAGTTTTTTGTAGTGGTCCCTTTGATATCGATGATGTTAATATATTAGATTTACAAGCCATGTCTTTTAGCTTACCTCATAATTATAGTTATGGAACAAAATCATAAACTATCTTCAGCTTGGTATCAATTTTTTCTCACAACAATCTTACTTTTCAGATGTTTTATTTAATTATCTCATCCACTCTCCCTACATGGCGCTGCATCCAACTTAATAGCTATCCTATTGTTGGTTACAAGATTTTGAGGATAATTACTTGAAATTTTTTTTGAGGATAACAAATAAATTATCTCACAAGTTGGTTGGTTTTGTTCAATTTGTATTATTGATTGTGAAAGCTTGAAAATGAGTTAAAACACAAGAGCTGTTTAGACCCCCAAATTAAATTACGGCTCAATTAATTTTACTCTAACTTAATACTAAGTGCGGAATAGAGTAAATGTGAGCGGATAAACAAACAAACTACTCTAACCCATAATCATAATAACAAAGTAGTAAAATGAAAGGTAAAAGAGTAGGGGAGAAGAATGCAAACACAAGATAACACACCAATGTGTTATCGAAGAGGAAACCGGAGACCTCGACAAAAAACCTCTTCACCGCTCTTAAAGCGGTAATTGATCCACTAGACAATCAGTTGGGATACATGGGTTAGCAAGAGACCCTCCAAGCCTAATCTACCCGATGCACCTAAGCCCTCCAAGCTTCTACTCCAACAAGGTTTCTCGGAATCGTGTCTTGTCTAGCTCTCTGGATCTTGCAATATGCCCGATTGCATCCGCCAAAGCCTGGCTTCTTCCAATACTTCTCAGCAGCACTAAAACCTCACTGAACACTCTGAAAGTGTGTGGTAAGTGTTTGGGCTATCAACCTTTCAATGGTATGGAAATGGAGAGGTAGGAGTTGAGGAAAATCCACAAGAAATTGTGTAGAGAATTGTGGGCATAACAATCTCTAATTCTCTAGGTTTGTGGCTAGGATTTTCTCTTTGAAACACTCCTCAACATATGTGGGTAATGTGGGTATATATAGTGTGGGTACAGAAAGTGTGTATCAGATAGGACAGTCTGGCAAAACAGAATGTTTCGCGGGCGTCTTGCTGGAAGACCTTACCCGCGAGCTACTTGCGAAACATAGCTGTCTCCATCCTGTCCTAACTCTTCACATTCTAGTCATGTACAGGGCACATGCTTCACTTTGCGGGATGCTTAGTCGTGAGCTACCCGCGAAAACACTTCAGTCTTCAATTTGCCTAAAGATTTCACACTCTTTCTCTCACACACAACCCTTACAATGAAATCCCACATTAAATACAGGGTACAAAAGATAGAACATAATTACAATCAAATTTGGCATGAAATTAAAGCTTATAAAACAAATAGTGGTAAATTACAACTTTACAGATTGCAAGGTGTTAAACAACATCATAGTTATGGGTAGTGATAAGGGTATTTTCGGCATAAGTATTTACTTTTATGGACGAAGGCCCCTTGCCTGATGGCTGGTTAGGATAGGTCCTACCATGTAGACATTGCATTTTGTACCCTTTATGACTCGGGCACTCATTCATCAATAATGCTGAAATTCTAAGACCCAAGATTGGTTTAGGGCCTAATTAGGTGTTAAATTGACTTGAGAAATGTTAAAATGAAAAATATAACTTCTAATGAGCAAATAAATCTATTTTTGGAAAAGTGATGCCAAGGAAGTCCTCAGCCTGCACACACAGGAATCAACTTGCATGCATAGCCATGATGCATGTGCACGCAGGCCCGATCCTATGCGCGCATTTAGGGTTCTAGAAATATAAAAAAGGCAAGTTTTCTACTTTAAAGACTAAGGTTTGAAACGAATCCCACATCGTCTAGAAGCTGTTCTAAACCCTTATTTTCACAATATAAATAACCATACATGGTACCTTTTCAAAACACACAGAAATCCTAAGGGAAAATATTAAGATTCACTAGAAATAGTGAATCAAAAAGGGAGTTTTTCATAAAACATCCTCAAGTCAATTTTCTTTTGATTGGGGCATTTTCTAGCCTTGATCTGGAAATATAATATTACTAATCACTTTTTTTTATTGATTGTAAATTGATTTGACTGAGGAGAATAGTAAAAAAATCATGTCTAAGCTTTTGTTTTGAGGTATTGAGTTCTAAACTCTTTTTCTATTTTTTCTGTTTTAATCTTATTGTTTATTTTGTTTCTTTGCTTGTTTTGTGTTTTAATATGTTTATGTAGTTTAGGTTTTTGTAGTTTTTATGTTTTAAAGCAAGTTAGGATGTTAGATTTATTGTTTTGAAGTCCTGCTCTATTTTTTGTGTTGCTATGTTCTTGGTTAGGGTTTTTGTGGCCGAAGCGATGTGCGCATAGGCAAGCTGGATTATGTGCATGCAGGCTTGTTCATGCGTGTGCATGATCCTGTTTGAAAACCCTAACCCTAAGTTATCTAATTCTGTTTCTTAAATCCTTTATAAATATGCTTTTGTTTTGATCCTCCTTTGTATGTATGAGTCTCTGTTTCATTGTTTGTTTGTTTGTTTGCCTTTCACATGTTAAATTAGGGTTTATCTTGTGTTTTCTTTTTCATGAACACGCATTCACATGTTCATGCATTAATGCTATCGGTGCTGAGATGCAGCAAGGTAAGTAACGTAAGTCATACATTCATATGTACATGCATTTTGTTTGTGACATAATCTTGTTTAGGGTGGATGAACATGATATAGTGGTTTGAATAAGCATGCTTGTGTTCTTAACATTTTCCAATGATTTCTTGATGATATCATGATTATTTGCTGCCTATGATCCGCCCTGATTTATTGTTTATATGCTTCTGCCTTGGATATGATATGATGACATGATGCTAGATGAATGCTAGTTTGATTTGAGATCCATGATAGATGTATGTTAGGGTATGTCATGATAGATGAATTACTAGGTTTTTGGATAAGTGATACCATGTTGTATGCTTAGATGTATGCTGGTGTGTGCGCACGTGGGTTAGAATGCAATATTGAGTATACCTTTAATAGGGTTAAGATATAATACACAATGCGAGGAAGCCAGCCCTAGGGTTTGGCAGTTTTAGGTGCCTAACACCTTTCCAAAATCGTACCTAAACTTCGAACCCATGTCTTTGGTAGTAAGATAAAAAAGGTCCTTCCTCGAGAGGATGCTATAGATATATGGTTCCTAGACCATTGCCAAAACTAGGTGGCGACTCCCCGTTGTGTCCACAGTGGCAACTCCACTGGGGATTGTGAGTTTAATTCCTATGTGTCTTATGTGTTAAACTTAATAAAGGCTTATTCAATACTTGTTTGTACGTACATCACTTGGTTCTATTGTCCTTTTTACCTCAGTTGGTGATGAGTGGGAAGATGGAAGGCTCCATTTAGGCCCAAGTCTTTCGAAGTTCATCCCACCAACTCACAATGTGTGCCACTACCTATGATGGGCTTTGAGTACGTTAATGGTTTGCCACCAATCTACAAAGGTCCACTAAGGGACCTTGATTGGAATCATGGCTCACCTAGTTGTGAGTAACTTATTTATCTATCCTTTTAGCTTTAAGAAGCCTACCCACATTTAGAGAGATCCTAGATCCTATCAAAAGAGGGTACCTTTTTATTTCTTTTTTTTTGTTTTGTTAGGTTCTAAGACTTTAGGAACTAAATGTATTAGAACTACAATGTGTAATGTGTTGGCAAACCATGATCAAAACTTAGAGTCTAGATTTAGACTGCTAAAAGTGTGTTTATGTGTAAAGTTGGAATCGAGTGATTACAGAATTTATTGGACTAAATCTGCAAGGCTTGATTGATCAAAAATTAGACTCGATCGATCGAACCTCATGCAAATTATTTTTTCTGCAGAATTTCTAACTCAGCCTAAGCCCATATGACGTATAAGGTTTTATGTTTTGCTTCATGTATAAAAGGAAAAACCCTAGCCACGTTTTAGAGGTTGTTGATATGCTGTGTGTGTGAATCTTCTGTGAGATCTAGAGGTGTTTACCTTCATACACACTTAGGGTTATCAAGATCAAGATTAATGTCAAGAACTTGGTGATTTCTTTGGTTGCTGTTTCAAGAGCTTAAACAAAAACATAAGTAGGAGAACTTGTGGTTGCTGTGGATCAAAGCAAGAAGTAATCCGTGGACTTGGAGCTGTCACGTGATCATGGTAATAAGTTTTCTACACGAGGTAGCAATAGGATGTTAGTGGTCTAAGTGTTATTGTACAAACTTCAATTCTTTCATAGTGGATTTGTTTTACTTTGAGGATAGCTAGGTTAAATCTTCCATAGGTTTTTTAATGGTTTGGTTTTCCTGGGTTATCATATTGTTGTGTTATTTACTTTTCTACACTATTCACATGATATGATTTGAATGTGTTAAAATTAGATCTTATTAATGAACTTGTTAATCAACTTGGCTTAATATTAGGTTAAACAACTTGTGTTTTAAGGGGTCTAAAAATGTACAAGTAGTATCAGAGCGGGTTAGCTTTAGTATTTAGATCCTTTGATTTAAGAGTTGATCCTTGACTCCTGTTGTCATGGAACACAGTCACTCTCTTGTGATCCCACCTCACTTTGATGGGAACAACTATGCCTACTAGAAAGTAAGGATGAAAGCATTTTGAAATCAATTGATGAGAGAGTTTGGAATTTCGTTGAATACAGATGGGAGAAATCGACTACTCCTGTAAGCGAGTGGCAAACTTCTCAGAAAGAAGCAGCCACTTTTAATAGCAAAGCCTTGAATGATATTTTTAATGCTATTTCTATGGAGGAATTCAAAAAGATCTCAAATGTTGAGGTTGCTCATATTGCATGGAATATTCTCCAAACTGTGCATGAAGGCATAAAAGCATTTAAGATCAATAAGTTGCAGCAATTAACAACTAGATTTGAAAGCATTTGGATGTCTGATGATGAAAGTTTTGATGAATTCTATGCTAAGTTTAATGATATTGTTAATTCTGCTTATAATTTAGGTGAAATTTATGATCAACCTAAGATTGTTAGGAAGATTCTTAGATCCTTGACTGAGAATTTTAGACCCAAAGTGACTGCCATTACTGAGAGCAAGGATGTGGACTCCATCCTTGTTGATGAGCTTGTAGGATCTCTCCAATCCTATGAGCTAGACCTACCCAAGACAAACAAATCCAAATCAATGGCTCTTAAGTTAGTTGATGATGTTGATGGGAATGAATTTGATGATGAACTCTCTTCTATAGAGATTGCATATCTTGCCAAGAACTTTAGAAATTTTCTTAGGAACAATAACAGAAGGGCAAGAGGTAAAAAAAAATACTAAACCTAGGAATTTTAAGAGGAATGAACCCACTAAAGTGAACAATACTGATAAAACTAAAGAGAAAGTAGGTTAAACCTCTAATAATTCTTTGGGTCAACAATGTTTTGGTTGTCAAAGGTACGGTCATGTGAAATCAGAATGTCCTACATTCTTGAGATCAAAGGGTAAAGCTATGACTGTAACCCTTAGTGATGATGAAGTTTCTGATCACGAGTCTGGTAGTGATGAAGATGGAAACTTCGTTGCCTTCACAACGACTGCGGTAGTTGATGAAAGTGTTGTGGTTGATGAGAACCCTTCTGATGGGGAACTCTCTGAGAATGCTGATTTGCAAAAACCCTATAATAAGCTTTGCAAGGTTGCTGCAAAAGATGTTATGAATGTTGACTTAGGTTTGAAGAAAATTGCTTCTCTTGAACTTGATAAGAAAAATTTTCTGTTGAAATTGTTTGATGCTAATGAATTGATTGATAATGTGAAGATTGAAAACATGTTGTTGCGTGATAAAGTTAAGAACTTGGAACTAGAATTATTTGTTGTTAGAGAACAAATAAATAGGTCTGCTAGTTCTAAACTTGATCACATGTTGAGTATTTAGAAGTCTCCCTTAGACAAAACTGGTCTAGGTTTTGAAAATAGCATCTCTGTGTTTGAAACTCATTCCATAAACTTTGTTTCTTCTTTTGAGCCTCCCAAGAGTTAGACTGTCAAACCAATAGAAGTTACACCACTTCCTAAGAAGATTAAGGTTGATCTTAAAGAATCTAAGCCTAAGAATCCTCCTCAGAGCTAAGGATAAGTTGCATGATAGACCTTTATGGGTTTGTCATTTTTGTGGAAAGAATGGACATATTCGTCCAAACTGTTTCAAGTTGCAAGTTGCAAAGCGAGCAAATAAGCCAAAAGTACATGTGCCTTAAGCACAAGATCCTATGGTACTTATTGGTGAGTTGGTAAAGACATTATACCTTATTCCAATCCTAGAGTTGCTCATCATTCTAATAATAATAATAACTCCAATGCTAGAGTTGCATCTAAAAGGTTTTGGATGCAAAATGCTCAATCTAATTGAGTCTTTTCGATGTGGTCCTTGTGCTTCATCTCTCTACTCTTTGTGACCATTCTTCTTTGCTATTTTTTTTTTTTTTTTTTGGTTGTTGTTGTTTTTAGGAGTTGCATTGCATAACATTCATGCATTTCATGATAGGTTGTGTTTGTTATCCTTTTCAAAAATAAAATTAAAAAAAAGGGAAAGGAAAAGGAAGGAAAAATGTGTTTTGCATTATTTTTCTTGGACTTATAATCAAGGTTGGCCATATTATCTTTACATAACATGTTTATGTACATTGTTTAGCTTGGATAGATTTATTTTACTGCACTTTGCTAGTTTTAGTTTTGTAGTGCATGTTGTGTAGGAGTTGTTTATAGTTTTTGATCACTTGATCTTGATCTTGAAGTCACATGTTTTTGATTGTTTGGACTTGAACTTAATGAGAAAGGCATAAATAACCATCTCACCATTATTTACTAGCCAATCATGAACACCTTAGTGCATATCATAAGATTCTGTGCTCGAGAAAGTGTAACACATGCACAAAAAGAACATAAGGTGTAGCCTCAGATTAATGCTAAAATTGGTGTGTACATTATTGGGCTATAATCAATTCACAATGAAATAAAATTGGTGTGTACATTATCTTGGCTATTATAATAATTTCCAAATCAAATAAAATTAGTGTGTATATTATGAGGCAAAACAAGACACTTATATGATTGCAAGCTTGTTTTCTAGGAGATGTGAGAGTTATATGATGTAACTCTTTAAGTGATAGTCTCTTTCAAACTTATGTGATAAATTATGTAGAAATTGTGATTGATTACTGTCTAAATATCACTTCACATGTATCTTAAGCTATTGCTAGTTGCACACACTACACAAGTTATTCTTTGCTAAACTTAGTACATAATATTGTGTGTGATCTTGTTGTAGCCATCCAAGATTAAATATGCCCTCATTCTAATGCAAAATATGTTTAATAGTTGAATTTTGAGGACAAATTGGTTGAAAAACTTGTTTTTTGGAGATCTAGGTTGAATTCAAGTGTTTTTGAAAAACTTTTCATCTCATACTCATGCATTTCATTCATAAAACAATGTGCTTTGAGGAGTTTCTGCATTAAAATGCTATGTTTTTCAGAAATCAGAGTTTTCCAGATTTTCGATCGAGCAACAAAATGCGATAAAAATTAAGGTTTGAATCTGCCTAGCTCGATTAATGCTGGATTGATCGAAATTCGTACTGTGAGTTTTTAAAAAGGTTTTTCTCTCACGTGTTCTTCACACTTTTCAAATCTTTTCAAAATCTTTTTGACTGTTCCTTTCAACCGATCCATTCCAAGCCAAATTTGTCGTTTTCTTCCTAAAATTTCTCAAGGGTTTTTGTCTTCTTGTGCTTGTAAGTCACTTTTACCCTTTCCTTTTCATTTTATTCACATTTTTCATGTATTTTAGTTGAAAATTTTGAACTCATAATTTTTGGGGTTTTTCATTTTTAAGTTGTTTTCTTTCACATTTGATTCATTTTGTGATTTGGGAAAAATTTGAAATTCTAGGACTTGAAAGTTTAAGAAATTGGGGATTTTGTTCAATTGGGCTAAAATTGATGAAATTGACTTGTGTTATTGATTGATTATGTCATTATATGATGTTATCTAACTAGTGTAATGATAAATTGATTAATTTGTTGGGATTTTTGAAATTGGGTTTTTTCAAAATTTGGGGTTTTTATTTTAAAACTCTATGTTCAAGTCAATTGTTGGTTTATAATATAGAATTGAACAAATTTCAATGCATTAGGGCATGCATCATTTGTGCATTCATGTCATGCATCATATAGATTGTTATTTTCTATATTTGTTTTTTTCTAACCCTCTCTAATGCAGTCTGTTTCGATTTTTTCCCCCCCAACCCTTAGCATCATGGTTAGGAAGACTAGAGCCAACAATAAAACCACCACACCCCTTCTACCTCGGCTTTCGCTAATGAAAGGTTTAGGTTTGAGAAAAACCAAGAGACCTATGAGAAACTTAATATATTTAGGTCTGTTTGGGCTGAGCGGAAGGTGATTTTGAATGAGCTTGATGGGGAGAGTAGAAGGAACTTTGAGCTTAGGGGTTGGTTACCTCTTATGGATATAGAGTACCCTCCTCCGGCTACCTTGATAAGAGAGTTCTATTCGAACCTCTTTGTCCACTCCGATGTTTCCAACACTCACTATGTGATGATTTGGATAAGAGTATGCCATTACTCCTTTAGTGGTGGCCTCTGCTCTTGGGATACCTTTGGTATGACAGCCTATGTACCCTTATTCTGAGACCCCTCCTCTTGATGACATTATATCATATCTCATCGGTACTTCCATTAGTTGGGACACTGATCCTCGTATCACCTCCCATGAGCTTACTGAGCTCAATTACTTATTTTTCTAGATTTCTTGCCATTCGATTTGGCCTATCTCTCATTTGCACACTATTCCTATTGAGAGATGTGCTTTTTTGTACGCTCTTGTGACTGATGCTCCTATGTGTTTTCTATCTCTTTTCATTCGTTCTTTAGTTGAGGTTCATAGGATTAGTTCTAGTCACATGGTCTTTTCTTTTTTTATTCATAGGATTTTGTTACATTTAGGATTAGAGGAGTTTCCTGCATCTGAGCCTGTCCATATCATAGCTCCCATAGGTGCCACCTTCCTTAGACAAAGAGCAGTTCAGATGAAAGTTAGCTCTAAACGCCCTCGAGTAGAGTCTTCCATAGGTGCTGCATCTCATCCTCCTTCTTCAGGTGACCTCACAGCTGAGGAGTTTGTTGATCCCACTGCCACTGTTGATCCTCCACCTTCTTCTTCGGGTGATTCATCAATTCAGAGTATGTTGGATACTGTCATGATTGTCAGGCGGCACATGGACAACTTTTGGTGGATGTGCTCACAAAGCTTTAGGCAATGTGTGCAGATTTGGCGAGTGCTCGGTGGTCTTCTCCATCACCTCCTTTTGATGATGCGTCTTGATTGCCCTTTGCAATTTGTCACAAAAAGGTGGAGTGTTTATTGATGGAGATAGGGGGAGTTTTGTTAGATTGTATCTAGGAGTTTCATGATGTATATTTTTTTTGGCTCATGATGTATTTGTTTTGGTCCTGATGTATTTATTTTTATGGGTTGTATATGTTAGGGGGAGACACTTTGTTTTTTTGTTTCTTGTTTCACATGTGCTACATTGATTATTGATTTATATTATAAGGTTATTCATGGTATATGTCTTTTATTTTCTGTTTTGTGAAATCAAGAATTTTATTTTGTTTTACTTGTACTTTCCACATATGTGTTTATGTGTTTGTTGAGTGTTTCAGGAAGATACAGGTTACAAGTTTATTCAGTTGTGCTGCTGTCTACCACTAGCAATTGATAGATAGTAGTTAGGTTGGATTGTTTTTGGGCATGTTGATTTTTAAATGGGCTATTTGTAACTTTGAGCATTTCAATTTTGTTATGTGTTTTGTTACGGATTGCCAAAGGGGGAGTTTGTTAGGTTATAAGACTTTAGGAACTAAATGTATTAGAATTTCAATGTGTTAGTGTTAGCAAACCATGATCAAAACTTAGAGTCTAGATTTAGGCTGCTCAAAGTGTGTTTATGTGTAAAGTTGGAATCAAGTGATTGCAGAATTTATTGGACTAAATCTGCAAGGCTCGATCGATCGAAAATTAGACTCGATCAATTGAACCTCGTGCAGGATTGTTTTTTCTACATAATTCCCAACTTAGCCCAAGCCCATATGACGTGTAGGGTTTTATGTTTTGCTTCAAGTATAAAAGAAAAAACCCTAGCCACGTTTAAGAGGTTGTTGATATGCTGTGTGTGTGAATCTTCTGTGAGATCTAGAGGTGTTTACTTTCATACACACTTAGGGTTATCAAGATCAAGATTGATGTTAAGAACTTGGCGATCTCTTCGGTTACTCTTTCAAGAGCTTAAACAAAAACACAAGTAGGAGAACTTGTGGTTTCTGTGGATTAAAGAAAGAAGTAATCCATAGACACGAGATAGCAATAAGATGTTAGTGGTCTAAGTCTTATTGTTCAAACTTCAATTCTTTCATAGTGGATCTGTTTTACGTTGATGATAGCTAGGTTAAATCCTCCCTAAGTTTTTTATCGGTTTGGTTTTCCTGGGTTATCGTATCATTGTGTTATTTACTTTTCCGCACTATTCACATGATATGATTTGAATGTGTTTAGCCTAGATCTTATTAATGAACTTGTTAATCAACTTGGCTTAATATTAGGTTAAACAATTTGTGTTTTAAGGGGTCTAAAAATGTACATGTTCAACCACATATCTTGTGATCACCTAATTCTAAAGGACAAATAAAAGATGTAAAAATGGAAGGATGACCCTAAAGTTATGGCATACCATAAGAAAATTGGGATAAAAGAAAAGAAGTTCTCACATATAAGAGACTTATCCCTAAGTCTAAAGGTATATCTTCACTTGAAAGGTTTATAAGATTATAGCCTAATTGCTATCATAAGCCCAAATTAAAAAGCTCTTTTGAAAAAAAAGGAACTTTGGGCCTAAGATAACAAGTATGCTATGGACTTAGCATTGTTAGGGACATATTTTATGTAATTGGCTAATCCTTTGACAAAATGCACTTTACTTTTAATTGGGTAGATCTAAGATGGGTTTAAAGACTTCAAGAAACATCTTGTTCAAGTCAAGTGTTAAAACCATGAAGATCTGACCAAGAAACAAGTGAAGAAGAGCTGTTCATTAAAGCTTGACAACAATCTCGACAGAAAAACTTCTATCGAGATTTAAAGTTGAAACTCGATAGAAGCTTGACACAAGTTGTTTCTATCAAGACTTACGAAATCAGAAATTCCAAATCTGATTTTTGGCCCATGCTAAAATATTTATATCGGATTTATTTTCTCACATCCCTAGACATATATAATGCTTATTTTAAAGGCTGTTGAGCATGCAGAAAGTGACCTAGTTCATTACTTTCTCTAAAGAAGCTACTGCGTCTTTATGCCAAGAGTTTTGTAACCAATGAGCTTCTTGATCTTCATTGTTGATGAACTAAAGAACTTTGCAGCCAACAACCTCTTCAAGTTGCTGGAGTTAGTCACATATTAGGATCCATGCATCATTGATTAGTCATGTACTAGGATTTGTGCATTGAATTGGAAGATTGCCACTACAATACAAGTCCAATTGGGTATTGGGGTAAGGGTTCAACTGTAGGTTAGTATTTTGGGATAGGCCAAAGGGTTGGGTAAGATTTCTTATACTTGTAACTGCTTGTGATTGATAATAGTAGATTCATGGGAGTGGTGACCTGAAAATCACCCAGTAGGGTTTTGCCTTGGTGGTTTTCCCCATTCGTAAACAAATCACTTGTGTTAAATTTATTTTCCGCTGCATTTAGATAATTTGGTGATTTGTTTGTGCTGCCATGCCATTGTATGAAATTTGATCGAATTAATTAACTTGGGTAATAATTAATGAATTGCAAGGGGTTAGTACATTTTTGCCCTAACAAATGGTTTCAAAGCAGGCACACTTTGATAGGTTTTAATTTTTGTTGTGTGATCCATTAACCCCTATTTTTCATGGATAGAGGATAGTCTCCCATTGTACCTCATTTATTTGATGGTACCAACTATGCATACTGGAAAGTACGCATGAAAGTTTTCTTGCAGTCTTTAGATGAGAAAGTGTGGCAAGCTGTGGAGATTGGCTGGACTAAGCCAAAGGAAGCGCTGACTGATTGGGATGATGCAAAGATCAAAGTGGTAAACTTCAACAACAGAGCATTGAACGCCATTTTCAATGCGGTCACGAATGAGGAGTTTAAGAAAATATCCTTGACTGAAACGGCAAAAGAAGCATGGACCATTTTCTAGACGACCTATGAAAGAACTAAGGCCATTAAAGATTCCAATCTTCAAAGGCTTACTACAAGCTTTGAGGAGATCAAGATGGAGGAGGATGAGTCATTCGATGAGTTCTATGCCAAACTCAAGGACATAGTCAGCTCAGCATTCAATCTTGGTGATTATATTCCCGAGCCCAAGATTGTGAGAAAGGTGCTCAGATCTCTCCCTGAAAGATTTCATGCCAAGATAACGGCGATTGAAGAATTAAAGGACATTGACACCATTCCTTTGACAGAGTTGATTGGCAACTTGCAAACCTATGAATTGGGTTTGACTAGACTTGGGAAAGGAACCAAAAGTAAGAATATGACATTGAAGGCCAAAAGTAGTGAGACTGATGAATCTTCAGATGATGAAGATTCCAAGATGAAGTCTTACATCACTAGGCAGTCTAGAAGTTCATGAAGAATGCCAATGTGAAATGTTTTAACAAGGACTGTAAGCAATCAATTCAAAAGTGAAGACAGAGGAAAGAAGGATGCTAAGGATGACAGTCAGTATACTATTCCCTCTGGACCAAAGTGCTTCAAATGTCAAGGTTTTGGACACATGAAACAAGAATGTCCAACATATCTCAAGTCGATTGGGAAAAGCAAGGCTCATGCTACTACCTTGAGTGATACTTAGCCTGAGACTGAGTTAGATGACAGTGATGATGAGGGAATCTTGAGTGCTTTCACTGCCACAGTGGATCCTACTGAGGGGATTGTAGAAGCGGTGGATGAAGAAGAGGACTTGGTGGAATCCAAGTTCGAGAAGATGGATGAATAGGATGACATCCATACAGCCTATGAAAAGTTATATAAGGTATCTGAAAAGCATGAGAAGTTGTATAGGCTGTCTACTAAGAAGCTTAGCAAAGTGGAGTTGGAACGAGAGGAGTTATCCATAAAGGTTGATGAAGCCAATCAAACCATTGGCGCACTGAGGTTTGAGAAAAACTTCTTGGCTGAAAGAACCAAGAAGCTCGAAGCAGAATTGTTCCAAGCTCGAGTTCAGTTGGAGAAGACTTCAAGTGCAAAGCTGGATGAAATGCTGAACCTCCAGAAATCAGCTTCTAATAGAATCGGCTTGGGGTATGAACTATCTAACTTTTCTCATATTGCCTCCTCTAGTAAGACAGTTTTTGTCTCACCTGCTAATAATGAAAATCTCGAGAAAAATGAAACTAAAACTAAGATAGCTAGTGAGAACAATCTAGACAAAGGCAAATCTATTCTAGGAGCACCCCCTAAGATAGAGAAGAAAGAGACTAGAAACACTAAGAGCAACAAGGCTAAAATAAGAAGTCTCAACCAAAAAAGCTGCATTTCTGTCATCACTGTGGAGCTTCAGGACACACTCATCCGAATTTCTATAAGTGGTTAGTCACTCAACAGAGCAGTAGTGTGTTATCATTTGGTGGTCAAGGTCAGATTCCACCATCTTTAGGGCCTCTTGGAGATCTTCTCAAGGCCCTCATGTTCCTTTCAAACTTGAACGGTTTCAATTCTTCCCCCTCACCTCCAGAACAAAGGTTCAACTCTAGGAAATGATCTTCCTCCAAAACCAAAGTTTGGAAAGAAAAAGGATAAAAGTGATTTAGTCACTTTTTCTCTCTCTCCCTATATGTTTTTTTTTTTTTTTTTTTTTTTTGCATTACTTATTTGTTTTGCTTTCTTGTTTTTGAGTCAGTCTAGTTTTATGCTTTGTATGTTTACATGTTTTTGTTTGTTTGTTTTCTCTTTTTTTTTTTAAATTTTGTTTTTCATAAAAAAAAATTTGAAAAAAAAAAAAAAAACACAAAAACAGTGTGTGTTTGTGTATATTGGTACTTGTGTATCTTGGATGGCCATTGAAGCAAAGTTTTCTAAACTTTGTATCTTTTTTAGCTTAGATAAGCATTTCTATGTACAACTAAGCAAGTAAGTTTTGTGGCTTGTGTTTGTGATGAGTACGATCAAGTGATCTTTCACTCTTTATACTCTAATCACTTTTTTTGACGGGAAGGACTAGAAAATCCTAAGAGAAAGGCATAAATAACCATCTCACCACTAGAGCGCGCCAATCATGTATGACATCTGTATGCTTTGGCATAGCAAAATTATGATGTTTTTGGCTTACATAATTGGGTATTTCTTTTCTTTTTATATATGCCCATGCATGGAATGTTCAAAACGAAAAATATGCAAAGAACATGAAAAGCAAAAAGATCAATGTGTGTGTGTGTGTGTGTGTGTGTGTTTTGGATTTATGGATGCTTTGCTTATATGTTGAGAGATGTTTTGAGAGCTTAACTAGTTGAGTGGATCTTTGTTTGAGTAGCTTGCTTGTTGCATTCATCTTTATGTGTTTTTCCTCCCTTGAAAAACTCATTTTCTTCAAGCTTGATAGCTTTCTTGACAGATACCTCGACACACCTTTTCTATCGAGCCTCTTTGCTTTGCTCTTGATAGATTCTCGACAGTAGGCCGATTCGTCGAGATTTTCTTCTGACCTCTCTATCTCCTTGACAGATCCTCGACACATTCTCGATCCATCAAGATCTTTGGGTTTCTTCTCGATAGCACCTCAATAGCTTCTCGATCCATAAAGATGATTTCCTTGAGCTTCTGTCTCCTTGACACTTTCTCTACAGATGTTTCGATCCATTGAGCTCTGTTTTTGCTGTCGATAGCACCTCGACAAGTTCTCTTATGTCGAGATTTAGTGCTTGATAGATTCTTGACAAATCCTCGATCCATCGAGCTATGTTTTTCTATATATAGCTGAGGCGCGATCCGGTTCTCATTCATTTTCTCTCATCTCGATAGAACCTTTTCTCTCTCAATCCAAAACCCTAGTTTCTCTCTAAAATCCTTCAACCCACTCCAAGTTCGGCCTAATCCAAGCTCCAATTTCTTGGTAAGACCTCTTAATCCCTCTTTCTACATGCATTCATGCATTTTAGACCTAGGCTTTGGGGTTTTTGCTATATTTTGGGGTTTTTGAGTTTTTTTATTTTATTTTTTTATTTTATGAATATTGTGGGTTGGGATATGTGAATCTGATCTTATATGACCATGCATCGCATCCTCATTGCATTACAACAATGTTTCATGCATATTTAGATATGTGTGCTTGATTATTGTTGTGAGTGCTGATAGGTTTGGATTGGATTTTACCCATGATGCTTTTAAATTCTCATGTCACATGTTCCTGCATTTTTGATGCATAAGTTCTTTTCTTATCTACTCTGAACATGTGTTTACAGTCTGTTCTTTCTTTCTTTCTTTCTCTCTCTCCAATAGACTGCATCATGGCACCCAAACAGTGCAAATCTATTCCGGCTCGGAATCCTCATGGTTCCTGGTCATCTTCTTCTTCTATTCATCTCATACCTTCTCATATTTGGTTATGTAATGAGAAGGTGTAGAAGGACTTCTTTGAGAACTTCCAGGCCCGTAGTGTTCATCCGGAATGCCAGGTCATTCTGTTAGATTTCTCCAACACTATGCTACTTGATGTCATTCGGACTTGGGGATGGGAATCTCTATGTGAGAGACCCGTGCGTTGTCTTGTCATGTTTATAAAGGAGTTCTACTCCAACATACATGGCATCGATGCCTCTGTGCCTCAGTTTGTTTCTACATTCAGAGGTACACGTATAGTAATTACCTTGAATCTTGTTGCCGAGGTACTACATGTTCCTAGGGTAGCGCATCCTGACTACCCTGGCTGTGATCGTCTACAGACTGTGTCCAAAGACAAGCTTATCTCTCACTTTTGTGAGACTCCTTCCATATGGGATGGTAAGCTAAACACTCCATGCTCGAGCTAAAGGCTCGAGATTCCTTAACATGGTAATGATATTCACTCTCACACCATTGTTTCACTAGAACTCCAACATTGAGCCTCATGCTCATTTTCTTCTTTCTTTGATGGAGGATCTTACCATTGACTTTCCCTCTCACTTCATCACATCTATCATAGATGTGTATCAGGACACTGCTACCTGTGATAAGCTCATCTTTCCTTCGGCTATCACGTGGATCCTTCAGCACTTCTCCATTCTTATTCCTCTCTCTCCTCTCTTCACCATTATGGGTGCCATCAGCGCTAGTTCTATTCTACGGAGTGAGGCCTAACTTCGACCGAAGTAGCCATGAGTGGAGATGACCAATCTTGCAGTTTTGCTGTTCCACCCTCCTCCTCCTCCGCAGTTGGTGTCACTCTCGAATGCATTCATTTTGGTGGTCGTCTTAACTATCTCACTGATGAGATGTGTTAGATGAACACTAAGATAGGACGCATTGCACGCCGGCAGGCTCACATCGGCGGCTATAGACCTTCTCCCTTTCCTTCTCCAGAGCATCCTTTAGTTTCTCCTTTTGAGGATGATGAGGATGATGCTAGCTCTTCCGGCGATGACGAGATGACGACCTCTTAGTGACTTGCCCTTTGTCATTCGTGATAAAAAAGGGGAGTAGTTTTGGTTTTAAGAGTAGTCTTGTACTTAAGGGGAGAGTTAGTATAGGAAATTTTTGTTAGTGGGAGTGTATATAGTATTGGGGGATGTAGTGAGGACTATATTTATTTTCATTTCTTCTTTATTTACATTAGCCTCTTTGTATACCGGTCTTGTGACCATTTTATTACATACGTTGTACTTTATTTTCATATATATGATGATGATGTATGTTTTTCTTCACCTACCTCTACATGTGTTGTTTCTTTTCTATCTTTATACATATGTTTTTTTATGTACGCATTCTTTATTTCTGTTTCACACATGATGCATTGATGAGTTTTGTTTAAGTGTTTCAAAAAGATAGGTTGTGAAAGTCTATCATGCCGTGAACTCATTTCTTGCAAAAGTTTTTCAAGAGTTTGTAGTAGGGATAGATTTACTTTGTAATACAACAAGTGGTTATGAGTTTAGTAATTTAAGACTTCTCTCATGATTATTTGTTTTGTTGTGGTTTTGTCACGAATTGCCAAAGGGGGAGATTGTTAGGGACATATTTTATGTAATTGGCTAATCTTTTGACAAAATGCATTTTACTTGTAATTGAGTATATCTAGGATGGGTTTAAGACTTCAAGAAACATCTTGTTCAAGTCAAGTGTTAAAGCCATGAAGATCTAACTAAGAAACAAGTGAAGAAGATCTGTTCATTAAAGCTTGACAACAATCTCAACAAAAAAACCTCTATCAAGATTTAAAGTCGAAACTCGACAGAAGCTTGACACAAGCTGTTTCTGTCGAGACTTAAGAAATCAGAAATTCTAGATCTGATTTTTGGTCCATGCTGAAATATTTGTATAGGATTTCTTTTCTCATAACTCTAAATACTTATAAGGCTTATTTTAAAGGCCGTTGAGCATGCAGAAAGTGACCTAATTCATTATTCTCTTTGAAGAAGCTACTATGTCTTTCTGCCAAGGGTTTTGTAACTAAGGAGCTTCCTAATCTTCATTGTTGATGAACTAAAGAACTTTGCAGCCAACAACCTCTTCAAGTTGCTGAAGTTAGTCACATACTGGGATCCATGCATCATTGGTTAGTGTACTGGGATTCGTGCATTCAATTGGAAGATTGCCACTACAATACAAGTCCAATTAGGTATTGGAGCAAGGGTTCAATTATAGATTGATATTTTGGGATAGGCCAAAGGGTTTGGTAAGATTCCTTATACTTGTAACTACTTGTGATTGATAATAGTGGATTCTTGGGAGTGGTGATCTGAAAATCACCTGGTGGGGTTTTGCCTTGGTGGTTTTCCCCATTCGTAAACAAATCACCTGTGTCAAATTTATTTTCCGCCTCATTTAGATAATTTGGTGATTTGTTTGTGTTGCCACGCCATTGCATGAAATTTGATCTAATTAACTTGGGTAATTAATTAATTAATTGCAAGGGGTCAATACATTTTTTCCCTAACAAGCATAAAAAGTCCTAAAAAGCCAATATGAATTTTGCTAATCTTGGGCCTTTTTGTTGTATGCCTAAACCCAAAATGATGAGAGCTTCATGGACCATGTGAGGAAGGCTACAATATATTCTAGCTAGAGGACTATTTCAAAAAAAAAAAAAAAAAAAATGAAATGACGATAATGAAATGAAAGAGAAGAGCCCAAAGGTGATGAATATATTGTCAGCCTATGTTTGAGACAAAGGGTTGAAAATATTTAAGTACATTCTAATGAAAGTCCATGAGGGTAATATGAAAGCATTATTGTAAGTGGACCAAAGCCCAATGAAACAAGGAGTAAGGTTTATGAGAGGGAAGGGAGTGATTTTGTAATTGGGCCTTCATTAAAAAGGACTTAAAGACTTTCTAAGAACATCTAAAAAGAACCTTTTAATTGGGATATGGATTTAATGAAAATGGGACTTCTTTTCAGGCATTATTGCACCACTAAGGTCAAGAAAACACGTCCCAACTTCAATTTGGATTCGAGAAAAGCACGGAAGGCGTTTGGTCAAGATTGAGGACACACATCAAGAAGAAGTATTTCAAGAGGGGGAATCATCTCAAGCAACAATGGCCGCTCCAATTAGCAACAAAATCGCATAAAAGATATTTAAGGCGATGGAAGAACAAAGCGATGTTCTCAAGATGGGGGAGTTGCCTCACTAAGCTGGAAGAAGCAAAGTTGAAAAAGGCTGCACATGTAGAGATTCTCGATGATGAAGAAGTGGAAGGTTGGGATGTAAGAGACAAGGCTCATTATGAAAGGGACAAGCAATTTGATAAACTCACGGTAGAAACTGTAGCCATGAGAGAGACGATGGAGAAGATGCAACTAGCCTTTCGCAAGGCCTAAGGGATGGATGTTTGTCTCTATAACATGCGGGGCATAAGCTATAAAACTCTCATTGTACTACCTCCAAAGTTCAAGAATTTTTATGTGGAAAAGTTTGATGGAACTGGCGATCCAAAGCAACATGTGAGTAGGTACTTAAGCATTGCTGAAATGAAAGGGTTGGATGAGAAACAAACTTTGCGTGCATTTCCTTTCTCACTTACGGGGGGGGGGGGGGTTTGGTGCATCAAGGTGGTACAATAGCTTGGATCCTAGCAAGACTAAGGTATGAAATGAGATAGTGAAGTTGTTTGTGGATCAATTCATCTTCAATACTATGATTGATGTGACTTTAAGAGATTTGGAGACCACTAAGTAAGGAGTAGGGGAAACATTCTCCAAATACATGACAAGGTGGAAGGGAAAGGCATCAAGGATTTCTCATATCTGAAATCGTTATAACATGAAGACACTCATGCAATCTTGCAATGTTTTTCACACAACACGCAATATTCTTTGCTAGTTTTGATACATGTGCAGGTACAATGTGATTTGGCCATCACAAGGAATACATGTGTTAATGTATGCTTACTAAACTGTCTTAACTTTTTTTTGAAATATAAAATTGGTTAGACTTGTTTAGTGTGCGTGTGTGTGTTTTGGATCTATGTGCTTGACATTTTTCTTGTTGAGAGATGATTTTGAGAGCTTAAAATATTGTTTGGATCTTTGGTTGTATAGCATGCTTGATTGCATTCATGTCTGTGTTTTTCTCTTCTTGAAAAACTATTTTTAAGTAATCTTGACAACTGCTGGACACCTCTTGATAGCTAGGCTATCTATCGGGCCCTTTCAGCTTCTTTTTATTGCATTCTTGATAGCTACTCAATCCATCGAGGAACTTTATGGATTCTGGATAGATGCTCGATAGCTTCTTGATCCATCGAGCCTCTTTTGCTATGGAAACCTTTCGACAGATCCTCGATAGCTCTTTGATAGCTAATTCTCACATTTTAAAGCTCGACACCTCTCGATCCATCGAGCTTTATGATTTTCTATATATAGGGTCAGCGCCAAAATTCTCTCATTTTCTCTGATCTTTCTCGATAGATTCTCACTTCTCTCTCCCAAACTCCTCAAACTCAACCTCTTCACATTTCTCACTTTATGTTTGGCCCAAATCAATTTTTGTTCATCTGATATGATCTTATTTCTCTCTTGTATCATGCATTTCATTCCTTTTTACCTAAGTTTTGGGTTTTTATAATTTTTTTGGGGTTTTTCAAAATTGATGAGGTTTTTGCAAAATTTTTGGGTTGGGTTTTGCTTGAATGAGTTTTAAATTATCATGCATTGCATTACATCTGCATTATAACAATGTATCATGCATTTTAGATGTGTGTTTACTTTGTTGCAGTGATATGTGCTAGTAGGTTTAGATTGGGCTTGAATGTTCCAATAGTGTGTAAAACACCTATGAACGTTTAGACCTCTAATTTACAAATTACCAACACAAGCTTATAATCAAACTATATATGTGCGGAATATGAAAATAAGCTAAAACAGAATTGGTAAAACAATCTAAACCGAAATAATCATAACCACAGCAGTAATTAAAAGGAAAGGATTAAGGGAAGAGAGATGCAAACTCAAAGACAACACAGCGATGTGTTATCGAAGAGGAAACCAAAGTCCTTAGCAAAAAACCTCTCTGCCATCCTCAAAGCGGTCAATAATCCACTAGAGAATAAAGTTGGTGTAAGGTTGAATTTATTCAATCATTTTGTTGGCTTTATTCTGTGCCAAATTTGCTTGTAATTTAGCATTTAGAAACCCTATATTTAGGTGAGAATCATGTAAGGTTAGTGTGTGAGAGAGTGTGAAGAAAAGCTCAAGAGTGTGCACTCAAGAAGAGTCTCGTGACTGGATCTCACGACTGGCTTGCAACTAGTGAGTCGCCAGATGGGCATACGTGTGAAGAATGTAGGGGGAGCTGAAGAGTCATGTCAGCTATTGCATTACAGGACAAATCTTCTAGTTTGGCCAGGCCGTTAGCTCGCGACTCAAACTCGCGACTCATTCCAGTCGCGAGCTCAAGTGGCCAGAACACCCTGTTTGTTACAAAACTGACTCTTCACATTCCATACACACCCTACTATAAATACCCTTATACCCACGTATTGTAGAGACCTTCCAGAGAGAATTTTGAGAGAAAAACCCTAGAGAAAAACAAGATTGACTCATCCACAATCTTCATCCTTTGATTCTCTAAATTCCTCTACTCTCACCCTTTCCATTGTTACATCCTTGAGAGGTACATTAGCCAAATCCTTATCTCACCATACCTATATCTGTAGGAAGGCTTTTTGGCGCTTGGGAAGCAGTTAAGAAGGGATCAATTCGTTTTGGTTGATGCAATGGGCTTTTGCGAGATCCGGTAAGCTAGAGAAGACAAGGTTCTGGTAACCCTTTTAGAGCAAGAAGCTTGGAGGGCTTAGATGCATTGGGTAGATTAGGCTTGGAGGGTCTTCTGCTATTCATGTATCCCAACTTTATTCTCTAGTGGATTATTGACCGCTTGGAGGGCGGCGGAGAGGTTTTTCACTGAGGACTTTGGTTTCCTCTTCGATAACGCATCTATGTGTTGTCTTTGTGTTTGCATTTCTCTTCTCTTAATATTTACCTTTTAATTACCGTTGTGGTTGTGATTAATTTCAGTTTAGATTGTTTTACTAACTTTGTTTTAGCTTAATTTCATATTCTGCACATATATTGTTTGATTATAAGTTTGTGTTGGTAATTTATAAATTGGGGGTCTAAACGTTCATAGGTGTTTTGCACACTATTTGAACATTCAATAGGTATCAGAGCGGGTGCACTAGTTGTGGTTTAATTACCTAAGTGCAACCCTTGACCCTATTGAGATGGATCGATCTTGATCACTCAATGCTCCACCATATTTTGATGGAAGCAACTATGCATTTTGGAAAGTTCGCATGAGGGCATTCCTTTGTTCCATCGATGAGACTGTTTGGGATGCGGTTGATGTTGGATGGACTAGGCTGGAGGCTGTCAAATCCACATGGGATAAGGCAGCCCTTGCGGTAGCTAACGCTAACAGTAAAGCTTTAAATGCAATTTTTTGTGGTGTATCTCTAGATGAGTTTCACAGGATATCTCACGTAACTAAATTGCAGATGTTAACCACTCGATTTGAAGAGCTGAAAATGAGTGAAGATGAGTCATTCGACTCATTCTATGGCAAGCTGAATGAGGTGGTTATTGGCAAGTTCAACTTGGGTGAGAAAACGGAGGACTCAAAGATAGTGAGGAAAATCCTTCGATCATTGCCGGAGAGTTTCCATGCAAAAGTTACAGCAATTGAAGAGAGTAAGGATCTTGATGATATCAAAGTTCAAGAACTAATTGGCTCACTTCAAACTTATGAGTTGTCATTGCCATCACAAAGGAAGAGAAAATCCCTTACTCTTAAGACGATTAATGAGAGGGTAAAAGCTCATGACTCATCGGATGAGGATGAGGTCGAGAAAGATGTGGCATATCTGTGAAGAATTTTCGAAAGCTCTTGAAGTTTAAGAAGAATGGAAAGTTTGCTGAGAAGGGAAAATTCCAAAATTTCGGAAAGGAGAAGAAGGACTTCAAGAGGAAAGATGGAAAAGAGTCTTAATCCTCTCAAGGAATCACGTGCTTTGAATGCAATGGACATGGACATCTCAAGAAAGAATGTCCTAATTATTTGAGAGGGAAGGGCAAGGTGTATGCCACCACTCTTAGTGACACTGACTCCTCTGATTCAGATTCAGATGAAAGTTGTAATGGAAAGGGAAACTTTTTTGCATTCATGACCATTGATCTCGTAGAATCTTCGGATGATTTGAGTGTGCTAGTGGAAGAGCTTGGTGAGCACACTAAATTGGAGTCAATGGGCATAGTAAAGGAATTTGATGACGAGGAAGATGAAAAAACAGTGGGACTGCAAGAGACCTACAATTCCTTCATTAAGAAGACCGGTTAATATGCAAAAGTGGCTAAAGTAGCCATTAAGAAAATAAAAAGAGCAAAGCAAGACTACAAGAGTCTCTTAGTCCGATACAAGGAGACCAAATGTGAAATGGAGACACTGAACAGAGAGTTAACTAAAGCTTACTCAAAAATCAAATTCCTTGAGCTTGAGGTGTTTCAAATGAATGCTAAAGTAGAGTGAGTCTCCTCCAAGAAGGTTGATGAAGTGTTTGCTCATCAAAAACCTTTCTCCGACAAAAATCGATTAGGATACACCGGAGAGAGCAGTTTGAGTGTTAAAGTGTCCAAGGATATGAAGTTTGTGAAAGCTAAGGAACCAGTGGTAGAAACTTCAGTTGTTGAGAAAGTGAAGCCGGAGAAGAAGTGGAATGTGACTGACCAATGGTTTTTGACTAAGCCTCCTAACCAATCAGTGGTTAAACCTAAAGCTCAAGGGAAATCACTCCCAAAGTCACAAAGAGGTCCAAGAGCTCAACATTTCTGCCATCACTGTGGAATTCAAGGACGCACTAGACCGAATTGTCGTAAGCTATGGGCATTAAAGAATGGCAACCATTAAAGGCCAAGTGGACAAAGAAAGGATAAAGGGAACCCCAAGCAATCGAAAGGGGAAGAAGCTGTGTCCAACATTGGAGATGTAATGAAGATGATTTATGCATTCATTGCCTACTTGACAAGCTTTAACAAAAGGTTTGAAAGCCAAAACAATAGTACCCAATCCTCTGGGGATATCACCCCAAACGCACGTGCCGTGTGGGTGAAGAGGGGTACTCATGCATAATCATTACAACATGTCCATGCATTAATACTTCCTATGCTTTGTGACTTTGATTGGTTGTGTGCTTTTTGTTATCATTCCAACATGTGTTGAAAATTCTGTCTGTTTGCTATTTGTTTTGAATGTTTTTACACGTTTTTTTGATCAATCTTTAATTGCTTTTGTGTCAAAAATCCAAAAACACATAAAAAGTAGAAAATCCAAAAAGTTTGATCGACATTTTTTTTGTGCGTATTGTCACAAGCATGTTTGGCCTTGTATCTTTGTGCTAATGGCTTTGTGCATTTACGAGCTTAGCTTGTTCTTTATACACTCATATAATATGAGAAAAATCTTGAATTCCATGTGACTGTTGTAAATAGATCTTCAAACTTGTAATGATTAGTCAATGGTTTTGTTGATCTTGAAACTTGCATAGACTTGTGCCTATATATCTTCCCACCTATATTATTTTATTTTTTGCTTAAAAAGCTCAACAAATGTAAAATTCCAAATGAAAAGAGATAATGAGTTGCAAAAGCCGTCGCACATACTAGTATTTGACTAAGAAAAAGGGAAAGAAACTTTTATGAAAATGTATGATGCCCTAAAAAGCCAAAGGCTTGTTCATCAAATTGGAATATCAAAAATTTCAGGCATCGATCTCAAAAAGTGATGTATTGAATCAAAAAAATCAAATGATATGATGTGTATGGAGCCAAATGGAAAGCTTCAAAATTATGTAATCAAGTTTTGTGAGAGGTCATATATGCATATTTCTGTAATTGAGACTGGTCACTTTTCCTCGTGCTAATTATGTATGTCTTGGTTGAATTGATCATTGAAGCTTCACATTAGACTAAGGATTATCTCATCATTGGTACCCACACACATCACAGATTTTATGTTCAATGAATGCCTTATTCATTTGTGTGATTGTACTTGTTTAAATATGTTGCACATGCTCAATTATATGTTGATCAAACACAAAAATATTTTTGAGTGTTTTAATTGTTTTCGGAGAGTATTTTTTGTTTTGAAAAATTAAAAAAAAAAAAAAATTTCAAAAACTGTGCAACCTTGTTTTGGTGACTTGCCTCACGGGTCAAGCCAGTTGCATGCCCCAGTTGCAAGCTTACTCAGAAGGTTTTCACGACTCTCTGGGGGGTCAAAGTACCAGTTGCAAAAAATACTTACAAAAATTTCAAAAAATAGGGGTTTTTGGAATTTTTGCGACTCATGTTGGCGACTTGTTCGTGAGTGGAAGTTTCAGTCGCGAGGGGTACTTAGAAAGTTTGGCGACTCTCGTCGCGAATTACTCGCGGGTGGAACTTCTAGTTGCGAAAGACACTTAGACAACTTTTCAAAAATTTTGTCATGAACGTTTCTGGTGACTTGCTTTGGCGACTTGTTCGCGACTCAATCCAGTTGCGAAAATCATGTGTTTTGTGCTTTAAGGACAGTTTTTAAAAACTTTTTAGTTTTTGCCTCGCTTATTTTGACTGTTCATTGTCTTGTTTGTTCATCTCCCTCACAAACTCACCATGTTTCACTCTATAATCCACATTTTGCTTCATCATCTCTTCATCAAACTTCAAGAAAAGGTATGGGTTCTTCATCTTTCTCAAAGTATTTCATGTTTATAACCCTCAAATTCTCAAATTTTGAGTTTTTGATGAGTTTTGAAAAACTTAAGTTTCGAATATGGTTTAGGTATATTTGATTGAGTTTGTTAAATAGATATTGTTGACATTGAGAATATGATGCTTGATATACATGTTTTTGTGTATGCTTCTCATTTTTGAGTAGTATATCATGATAGTTCTGTGTTATGCAGATCATGCTTATGGTAAACTGTCTCAAAGATAGTTACTTGTGTTTATGTGGATTTCATAGATTACATTGTGCTTAGTTGTGCCTGCACATTCATCACTTTTGCACACCACACACACTAGTGTTGCTCATGCTTAAATACATGCTTAAATGCTGCATACTTGGTTCATTTACCATGTTTGAGTGATATGTCTTTTAAAATAACAATGTGTTTTTATTTCATAGACTAACTTGGATCTAATCAAGTCTATGTTTATGTCTTGTGGATTTGCACTTGGTTCTCTACTGTGTGTATGTTATTTTGATGTCTCGTCATTCCTCTCGAGGAAAAGAGCTTGTATCTGATGTTCCATCATCCCCTGTTTCAAAACGGACTCGACGTTCGTCTCAAGCTTCTAAAAGTGAGAGATTCAGGACTCCCCTCGATTCACAGACTTTCTCAAGCATTTTTGAAGATGCTCCTACTGTGGTAGAAAAGGTTGTAAAATTTGATACCTTGAGAACAACATTTATCCCTAGGATCTTTGAAGCAAAAGATTGGGCTGATCTGTTCAGGAACTTCGAGGACCCAATTGACGAATTGGTTAAGGAGTTCTATTCAAATGCTAGATACACCGAAGTTGAGTTGAAGTGTTAGGTACAAGGAAAGGAGTTCAGCATCAATCCAGACTACATTGCAAAGGTTAGACCTCACTCCATATGATGATAGACTTCCTAAGGTACAAGATATTCTTCAAATTCTTGGGCCAGATCATGAGATTTCATCCAAAGGCATGTCCATTGGAACTGCAAAGTTTGCACTTGATCTGACGACTCTCAAATTGATCATGTTCTTAAACCTTTATCCACTCTCGAATACTACATTGATTAACCTTGGTCGAGCATAATTCCTATGTGATCTTATCACCGGAGTTCCGATTAACATCTGTGCCCACATTTTTCAGACAATTGGGAAAACAGCAGCTCGAATGGCAACACGAACATGTCTTCCTTTTTGTAGTCTTCTCATGAAGGTCATGGTTCTTGAAGGTACAGATGGAACAATACTGGCATGTCTTCGACCATTATCCATGATATCTCTTCAAGCAAGTAAGAGTCACTCCTCTAAAGCACCTAAGAGTGAATCTTTCATTCATGCTACTTCATCCGGTCATGGATTAGCTACGCCTGTGCATACTGAGACTGCATCTCGTCACACTTCTGAGTTGCAGACAACTAGCACTCTGCCTCTACCTTCTAGCTCTTAAGCTGACAGGATGACCACTTTGATTGAGGGTTTGTATCAGTGTATTTTCGGATTTGAAAATGTTCTATACTCCACCAACAACCAAGTTCAGATGCGTCTCACAACCATTGAGACACAGTTAGATGCTATTCAACAAAAACTAGAGAATAGCCTTTCGCTATTCGTGCCAAAAAGGGAGAGAGCAAACTCATTGTAGAAGTTTGGATGATAGCATACAACAAGGGGGAGAGCAACACAAGAATGGGAAGTGTGCATATTGAAAGGGGGAGTTGTGTGGGCTTAGAAGAAGAATACTGATACATACATACTTTACTTTTGACTTGTTTTGTGCTTATGTGTTTATAGTTTTAATAACTCTTGGTATTTACATTGTGCTACTGTTTAAAGCTTTTGGTACTTTGGTTTATTTATTTCAATTGTTATTCAGTATCTGTGGTTTGTACCCACGCTTTGTAGCTTAGTACTTGCTATTAATGTTATGCATTTCTTTAAGTACTTCACTTTTGTGCCTTTGTTGGATTTTTATCCTTGATGCAATTACCTTGTGTTATTGTATCGGTTGAGTGTTGGACATGCAAATGATACTTTGCAGCTGAGTTTATTAGCTTGTATGTCCGGATGTTCATTCCTTGTGTGAATGATCATTGTGGTCACTATTTATAGTGATTGTTCTTTTTTGGTCAAGCCATGCTTTATTGTTTCATTCCTTTTTGCTTGATTGCATTGTGCTTGTTCCATATGCATTTCAAGTTTTCTGCTTATAATGATCGTATTGTTTTATTGTTTTCAAGAAATACTTGTTTGTACGGTTCAAGAGCTTCACAGATTCTAGAGTTAGGTGTGAGTGAGTTTTGTTCAATTGTTCCCAGCTCATATGTTAAGTCTAGAGTTTGTTTTAAGGTTTTTTCATGGAATAGCCAAAGGGGGAGATTGTAAGGTTGAATTTATTCAATCATTTTGTTGGCTTTATTCCGTGTCAAATTTGCTTGTAATTTAGCATTTAGAAACCCTGTATTTAGGTGGGAATCATGTAAGGGTAGTGTGTGAGAGAGTGTAAAGAAAAGCTCAAGAGTGTGCACTCAAGAAAAGTCTCGCGATTGGATCTCGCGACTGGCTCGCGATTGGCGAGTCGCCAGATGGGCACACGTGTGAAGCATGCAAGGGGAGCTGAAGAGTCATGCTAGCTGTTGCACTACAGGACAAATCTTCCAGTTTGGCCAGGCCATTAGCTCGTGACTCAAACTCACGACTCATTCCAGTCGCGAGCTCGAGTCGCCAGAACACCCTGTTTGTTACAAAACTGACTCTTTACATTCCATACACACCCTACTATTAATACCCTTATACCCACATATTGTAAAGAGCTTCCAGAGAGAATTTTGAGAGAGAAACCCTAGAGAAAAATAAGATTGACTCATCCACAATATTCATCCTTTGATTCTCCAAATTCCTCTACTCTCATCCTCTCCATTGTTACATCCTTGAGAGGTAGATTAGCCAAATCCTTATCTCACCATACCCATATCTATGAGAAAGCTTTTTGGTGCTTGGGAGGCAGTTAAGAAGGGACCAATTCATTTTGGTTGATGCAATGGGCTATTGCGAGATCCGGTAAGCTAGAGAAGACAAGGTTCGGCGTAACCTTATTGGAGCAAGAAGCTTGGAGGGCTTAGGTGCACTGGGTAGATTAGGCTTGGAGGGTCTTCTGCTATTCATGTATTCCAACTTTATTCTCTAGTGGATTATTGACCGCTTGGAGGGCGGCGGAGAGGTTTTTTACTGAGGACTTCGGTTTCCTCTTCGATAATACATCGCTGTGTTGTCTCTATGTTTGTATCTCTCTTCTCTTAATCTTTGCCTTTTAATTACTACTGTGATTGTGATTAATTTCGGTTTAGATTGTTTTACCAACTCTATTTTAGCTTATTTTCATATTCCACACATATATTGTTTGATTATAAGCTTGTGTTGGTAATTTGTAAATTGGGAGTCTAAACGTTCATAGGTGTTTTGCACACTATTTGAACTTTCAGTTGGGATACATGAATAGCACAAGACCTTCCAAGCCTAATCTACCTAGCGCACCTAAGCCCTTCAAGCTTCTTGCTCCAACAGGGTTACAGTGAATCTTGTCTTCTCTAGCTTACCGGATCTCGCAATAGCCCATTGCATCAACCAAAATGAATTGGTCCCTTCTGAACTACTTCCCAAGCACCAGAAAGCCTTCTCACAGATATGGGTATGGTGAGATAAGGATTTGGCTAATTTACATTTCAAGGATATATAAATGGCGGTGAGAGTAGACGAATTTGGAGAATCAAAGGATGAAGATTGTAGATGATTCAATCTTGTTTTTTTCTAGGGTTTCTTTCTCAAAATTCTCTCTGGAAGCTCTCTACATTTCTTGGGTATAAGGGTATTTATAGCAGGGTGTATAAGGAATGTGAAAAGTCAGTTACAACCAAACAGGGCATTTTGGCGACTCGAGCTCGTGACTGGAATGAGTTGCGAGTTTGAGTCGTGAGCTAACTGCCTGGCTAGTCTAGAGGTTGTTGGTTAAATCTAGTTTTGTATCTCATACAAAACACACAGCGGAAGCAACAAACAAAGATCTATTTCATTCATGATTAATAACTTGCACTATATAAATTTCAGCATTTAAGAACAAGATAGCGTACCTTGGTGTGGTAAAATTCAAAGCAAAAGATTATAAGTACTTGAGAACACTTTTAATCTTCACTCCAATTCCACTTTACGCCCAAGAAGTGTGGTCTCTCAATCAGTTTCCAAGGGAGAATAATTGAGTGGCTTCACTCGCACATACATTTTAAAAGGCCCACTAAGCCAGTCCAATTAGATAATCAGTTAGTTATAAAAGGGAGAAACATACAGAATTTTTTTTCATAAGAAAAATAAAATAAAAAGAGAGACACCATTGTGAAGTGGTGTGTATGTGCGAGTGAAGCCACTCAATTATTCTCCCTTGGAAACTGATTGAGAGACCACACTTCTTGGGCGTAAAGTGGAATTGGAGTGAAGATTAAAAGTGTTCTCAAGTACTTATAATCTTTTGTTTTGAATTTCACCACACCAAGGTACGCTATCTTGTTCTTAAATTCTGAAATTTATATAGTGCAAGTTATCAATCATGAATGAAATAGATCTTTGTTTGTTGCTTTCACTAAGTGTTTTGTATGAGATACAAAACCAGATTTAACCAACAATTGGTATCAGAGCCAGATTTTCATCTCATGATTGTATAGCATGTGATTGGATTTTAGAATAAAAGAAAAACGGTTTCTTGATGATATCGGGTTCACACCAAGAATGAAAAATTCGCTTGGTTTGTTTGAAGTGGCCTATGATTATTAAAGTAAAGGTGTCGTGTCTTTATATGTAAATGTCTGTTTCGAAGTTTATCCCTTGGCCATAGACTTCTAGAAGATTTGTTTTTTGGATATTGTTATTCAAATAACCATCATGATAAAAGTATAATGGCCCACGGATTGAAAGGCACTGTTTCGGGATTGAAAGGCACTATGTCATAGCCCACGGATGATTTTGTTATCTTCAAGGATTCTCTTGAATCCTTGTTATATAAAAAGACCATTGATTGCATATAGATGTATCTCTTGGCATGAGTTTATTGATGTGAACCCCATCAAGAATAACGAGACCCAACAATGAAAGGGAACCCAAGATCGTTCTATGGACAGATTCGAATCGAAGACCTCGACCCGTTGTTTATGACAAACAAGAACCTCGGTATAAGGAAGACGCCACAAACGGTGGTGGAAACTCCGTTTGATAAGTCGAGATGAACACCACAGGAAATCCCGATAAGTTCGAATAGTTCTTCAAAGAACTAAAGAGAATAAACCTCACAAGTTTTATGAATATTCAATGTCTGCGTTTTCCATTGCTTATGCAGCTATTTAAAGGGTTGAACATTACAAGAAAAAAAACCCTAACATAGAAAACCTAATTAAAGCCGAAAATGGGTAAGGAAAGAAATCCTTACCTTCCTAAAACGCACAAGACATATAAGGCAATAAAAGGCTGGATGCCCATCCTCCTAATCAATGCTAAAATAAATCCCTACTTGCCAAAAAAGAAACGCTAAAATAGGAAAGAAGAGCTGGACGCCTAGAGTCATATAGAAGGAAACAAAGGACAACATAAATGGAAAGAAAGTGGCGCCTAGAATAGCCATGCAATCCAATTCTCCCAAAATATTCCTTGCCAATTCTTAGCCTTGACCGGATCCTTCTAGAACTTGAATGAAGGTGACAATTCTTTGTTGCCTACGTGGATCATGCTTAATGGGCCTCCACGAATTTGCTTGAGCCCATAACTCTTGGATGAGTCCGTTGAGTACATCCTTGAACTTCTTTGCTTGTGCTCTCGCAACCGACCCAATTGGTACTTGAACAAAATCCTTCGAAGCGGTGCCTTGATCTCCATCATTCCTCTCCTCTTGAAAAGGATTTGCCCTCAAATCATCACCTACATCAAAAGGACTCAAATCAGTAACATTAAAAGTGGCACTTACATTGTACTCACCAGGTAAATCTAGCTTGTAAGCGTTGTCATTGATACGCTCGACGACTTGGAAAGGACCATCTCCTCTTGGGAGCAATTTGGAACGTCTTTTTGCCGGGAATCTTTCTGTTCTCATATGCAGCCAAACCCAATCTCCTAGTTCAAAAACTAGTTTGCGGCGTCCCTTGTTGGCTTGTGTGGCATATTGTTCCGTTCTATGCTCAATGTTGAGTCTTGCTTTCTCATGAATCTGCTTCACAAAATCAGCTTTCTTTTTGCCATCTAAATTAATGTGCTCCGTCAAAGGTAAAGGAGATAAATCCAATGGAGTTAAAGGATTAAACCCATACACAATTTCAAATGGCGAAAATTTGGTAGCAGAATGAACAGCTCTATTATATGCAAACTCAACATGTGGTAAACATTCTTCCCATGTTTTGATGTTCTTTCTAATGATTGCCCTCAATAGAGTAGACAAAGTCCTATTTACTATTTCAGTTTGACCATTAGTTTGTGGATGACAAGTAGTGGAAAACAATAGCTTAGTACCTAGCTTACACCACAAAGTCTTCCAAAAATAGCTCAAGAACTTAGCATCTCTATCCGAAACAATTGTCCTAGGCATGCCATGTAATCTCACAATCTCTCTAAAGAACAAATCAGCAACATGCGAAGCGTCATCCATTTTGTGACATGGAATAAAATGTGCCATTTTAGAAAATCTATCCACGACCACAAAAATTGAATCTCTCCCATGTTTAGTCCTAGGCAATCCTAACACAAAATCCATTGAAATATCAATCCAAGGCTCACTAGGAATTGGTAAAGGAGTATACAAACTGTTGGGCTGCACTTTGGATTTAACTTGCTTACATGTGACACATCTAACATAAATCCGTTTGACATCTCGTTTCATGTGAGGCCAATAGAAGTGTTCCTGCAAAATAGCTAAAGTCTTTGCAACTCCAAAATGTCCCATTAATCCCCCACCATGTGATTCCTGCACTAATAACTCCCTCATAGAACAATTAGGCACGCATAGCTTATTTTCTCGAAATAGGAATCCATCAAGCCTAAAGAACTTACCACAGGCGGTTTTCTCACAAGCTCGATATTCCTCACAAAATTCGTGGTCTTCAGCATACAATTCTTTAATGTGTTCAAAACCAAGCAATTTTGCATCAAGTGTGGAAAGTAAGGCATACCTGCGAGAAAGTGCATCGGCGCCTACATTCTCCTTACCTTGCTTGTACCGAATGACGTATGGAAACGTCTCTATGAACTCCACCCATCGCACATGCCTTTTGTTTAGCTTGTGTTGGCCCTTCAAGTGTTTCAAGGACTCATGATCGGTGTGAATCATGAACTCCTTAGGCCATAGGTAGTGCTGCCACGTCTCTAAAGCCCAAACCAATGCATACAACTCCTTGTCATAAGTTGGGTAGTTTAAGGCTGCCCCGCTGAGTTTCTCGCTGAAGTAAGCAATTGGTCGTCCTTCTTGCATAAGAATGGCGGCTATACCAATACCTGAAGCATCACATTCAATTTCAAACGTTTTAGAAAAGTTAGGTAAAGACAACAAAGGTGCGTTAGTCAGCTTCTCTTTGATTAATTGAAATGCCTTCTCTTGTTCTTCTCCCCACCGAAATCCAACGTTCTTCTTGATCACTTCGGTAAGCGGTGCGGCTAAGCTACTGAAGTCCTTCACGAACCGCCGGTAGAAACTAGCAAGTCCATGAAAACTACGAACATTACCTACACTTGTGGGGCTCAGCCATTCTTGGATTACACGTACCTTCTCTTCATCAACCTGTATACCTTGTGCACTAACAACAAATCCCAAAAATACAAGCTTATCGGTGTAAAAAGTGCACTTCTTTAAATTAGCAAACAACCTTTCTTTCCTTAGCACATCTAAAACGGATTTCAAATGTATTACATGATCGTCTATGTTTTTGCTATAAATGAGTATATCATCAAAATAGACAACAACAAATCTACCTATAAATGCACACAAAATATGGTTCATAAGTCTCATAAAGGTACTCGGAGCATTAGTCAAACCAAAAGGCATCACTAACCATTCATACAAACCATATTTTGTTTTAAAGGCAGTTTTCCATTCATCTCCTTCTTTTATCCTAATTTGATGATAACCACTTTTTAAGTCAATCTTAGAAAATATGCAAGAGCCATACAGCTCATCTAACATATCATATAAGCGTGGGATAGGGTGACGATACTTTACCGTTATGTTGTTGATGGCTCAGCAATCCACGCACATTCTCCACGTCCCATCCTTTTTAGGTACAGGTAAGACTGGAATCGCACATGGGCTCATGCTCTCCTTCACGTGCCCTTTCTCCAACAATTCACTTACCTGCCGTTGAAGCTCCTTTGTCTCCTCGGGATTGCTCCTATAAGCTGGTCGGTTTGGAATGGTTGCACTAGGAACAAAATCAATTTGATGTTCAATCCCTCGGATTGGAGGTAACCCATGTGGTGTTTCCTCGGGGAAGACATCCTCGTACTCCTGCAAAAGAGAAACAATAGAACTAGGCAAAGTAAGGTAAAGTTCATTAGTGTTTAAAAGTACCTCTTTGTACAAAAGTACAATCATCGGCTGATTTGAAAACATTGCTCGCTTGATCTCACTCACTTTTGCATAGAAATTCTTTCATTTTCTCTCAAGGGCCGAACTTTGATTTTCTTTTTCTCTCTCATTTTTCTCGACCTCTCTCTGATTTTCACTCTCTTTCTTTTGCTCACTCTCTTTCTTTTGATCACTCTCCTTTTGTAATCTCACTTGATCCTCGTATACTTGCTGCGGTGTCAATGGTACAAGAGTGATTGATCGTTGATTAAGTACAAAAGAGTACTTGTTTGTAAAGCCATCATGCTTCACTTGCCTATCGAACTACCATGGACGCCCTAGCAATAAGTGTCCCGCTTGCATCGGTACTACATCACACAACACTTCATCTTCGTATTTACCAATTCGAAATGCAACTAACACTTGTTTGTTCACCCTTATCTCACCACTATCATTTAGCCATTGCAACTTGTACGGTCTAAGGTGCTTTACCATGGGCAATCCCAATTTCTCTACCATAATTGTGCTTGCAACATTAGTACAACTACCACCATCAATAATCACACTACATACTTTGTCTTTAACGTAGCACCGAGTGTGAAAGATATTCTCCCGCTGTACTTCATCAACTCCTTTTGCTTGCAAGCTCAATGCTCTCCTCGCCACCAATGTCAATGCGTCAGGGGCTAAATACTCCTCCTCGGAAACATCCTCCAATGGCGGCATGTCGTCGGTGTCGGAATCTTCATCATCGGTCACAATTTCACCATTGGCTTGCAACACCATGACTTGCTTGTTTGGACATTGACTTGCTATGTGGCCCCTGCCTTGACATCTAAAACATTCAATATCACGATTCCTAGAGGTAGAGGCTTCGGTTTTACCTTGAGAAACGTGGCTGGTGGTCGCGGACTTGGGCTCGGGTTTGGGTGTTTGTGACTTGTCCAGCGGCTTGGCATGACTCGATTTCCAAGAGGTAGAACTAAAGTTATGGCCTGCACGTGTCCCACTCCCTCTCTTGAGTTGTTGTTTCACTTTGATAGCCATATGCACCATATCTTCCAATTCCACATAATGCTGCATCTCTACCTTATCATGGATCTCCCGGTTTAAGCCAAGTAAAAATCTAGCCATTGTAGCCTCCCGATCCTCCTCTACATTAGCGCGGATCATAGCAATCTCCATCTCCTTGTAGTAATCTTCTACGCTTCGACTCCCTTGTCTAAGACCTTGTAGCTTTTTGTACAACTCTCGGTAGTAGTAACTTGGAACGAACCGCTTTCTCATCACTACTTTCATCTCCTCCCATGTGTCTATTGGGTGTTCTCTATTCCGCCTCCTGTTTATCACAAGCTGATCCCACCAAGTAATAGCATATTCAGAAATTTCAATCACGGCTAATTTTACCTTCTTTGTCTCGGAGTAATTGTGGCAATCAAACACGAACTCCATCTTCTTCTCCATCTTCTACCAGACCCATAACGCTCTTCATCCTCCTCCTTCGATGGATCTCTTTCCCTTCTACGCAAATTACGACCTGTTTGTGGTTGCTCCTCATGTCTATTCTCCATCTGATCAATCCATTCGTGAACCTGCTCCATCTCCATCTTCATCACACGCCTTATCTCACTCATCATGGCCTCCATAAACACTTTCGGATCAACCAATTTTGTATCATCTTTGGCAATGCTGTTACCAATATCGTGAGACATGTTTTCTGCAAAACAAAGGTTAGAAACAAAAAAGAAAAAAAAGGACCTCACGAATCACTCCCTTACGTGTTTACACTCAAGAATGTGGATCACTCTCCACTCGTGTTTCACTCAAAATAATATGGCTTTTACCCTCTGATGTTCTCACCACTCTTGCCTTTTTCCCCTCGATAATTCTCTTTTAGTTCTTTTGAAACTAAACAAACAACTCAAAAATTTCCAGCAATAATTTACCAAGAACTAATCAAGGAATTTCAGATTTGAACACAAGGAATATGGAAATTTTCAGAATAGAATTAGAAGGAATATGGCAGTTTGGAATTTTGGAAGCACAGATTAGTGATTTTTTTTTTTTTTTTGGAACTCCTTTCTGTCTTCTTCTTTGAGACTCTCTCTCTCTCTCTCTCTTTTTTTTTTTTTGTTTTGTTTTTTTTTTTTTGTTTTGTTTTGTTTTTTTTTTTTTTTGACAATCAGCAACTAGCTTTTGAGAATAATGAAATAAAATTTCGAAATAACTAAGAGATATGAGACTAGACCAATAGTTTAGACATCAACAAGAACAAACAAAGATTGAACAGATAGGGTAAAGGAAATTTGGCTAAGAAGAGATAAATGATGTGGATGGCTAAAGGAGAAACAAAGGAATGAAAGATGTTAAAGGATAGGCAAACCTGAACTAGAAACCGTGCTCTGATACCAAATGATGTGAACCCTATCAAGAATAACGAGACCCAACAACGAAAGGGAACCCAAGATCGTTCTATGGACAGATTCGAATGGAAGACCTCGACCCGTTGTTTATGACAAACAAGAACCTCGGTATAAGGAAGACGCCACAAACGGTGGTGGAAACTCCGTTTGATAAGTCGAGATGGACGCCACGAGAAATCCCGATAAGTTCGAATAGTTCTTCAAAGAACTAAAGAGAATAAACCTCACAAGTTTTATGAATATTCAATGTCTGCGTTTTCCATTGCTTATGCACCTATTTAAAGGGTTGAACATTACAAGAAAAAAACCCTAACATAGAAAACCTAATTAAAGCCGAAAATGGGTAAGGAAAGAAATCCTTACCTTCCTAAAACACACAAGACATATAAGGCAATAAAAGGCTGGATGCCCATCCTCCTAATCAATGCTAAAATAAATCCCTACTTGCCAAAAAAGAAACGCTAAAATAGGAAAGAAGAGCTGGACGCCTAGAGTCATATAGAAGGAAACAAAGGACAACATAAATGGAAAGAAAGTGGTGCCTAGAATAGCCATGCAATCCGATCCTCCCAAAATATTCCTTGCCAATTCTTAGACTTGACTGGATCCTTCTAGAACTTGAATCAAGGTGACAATTCTTTGTTGCCCACGTGGATCATGCTCAATGGGCCTCCACGAATTTGCTTGAGCCCATAACTCTTGGATGAGTCCGTTGAGTACATCCTTGAACTTCTTTGCTCGTGCTCTCGCAACCGGCCCAATTGGTACTTGAACGAAATCTTTCGAAGCCGTGCCTTGATCTCCATCATTTATTATAAAGCTTTTGTTTTTGCATGATTTTGTGGACCCCACATGGCAAATTCCATCTGCCATTAACATGCTTTCATTTATATACTTGTTAAAGCTTTATAATTTATATTGCCAATTGCTTTTGTTTTTTGCTAGACGTACATGTATGAATGAATAGTTTTCATTCTTCAATGATGAACATGTAGATGATAGTCTAGTGATATATATTTATGATCAAACAGTATATTAATGCTAGAATAAAGTATTTTGGTTTCCTGTTAAAATACTTTAATGAAATCTATTCCTGATGAGATTAGGATTATGTTTTCAAGGTTTCTAGCATTATTATGGTTCATGATCTTAAAAACCTTTAATCTAAAAATATCTAGTGGGAGAGAGGTACAAGGGTTGGATCTCACGGCCTCCATTATCGGTTCATAGTAGTGTGGGTAAGCACCTCATCTTGGCGTTTATGCCTTGCGATCCCAAAGGAGGGTGTTTACTTCAAGTACTACAAGATTGAACTAACCTGTTTAAAGTAGTGTGGACAAGCACCTCGTCTTGGCGTATATGCCTCATGATCCCAAAGGAGGGTGTTTTGTTCCATGGTACTACACATGATTCTAGATAATGGTGTACACTAGACTAAGTGTAATGTTAACCTCCCAAAGGAGCTATGTCATTATTACTTAGAGGCTAAAGCTAATACGGCATATTATTAGTGTATGATAAGAGTTATCATGATAACACTAATAATGAGAATAGTTCTCAATTAATTATGTGTTTATAATAAACTTGCTACCAAGGAATTATAGACATGGATTGGTTTGTCGTTGCATATATTATTTTATGGTTTTATAAGGTTCCATATTATATGATTATATGCTAAATTGATAGTGTCTAGTTTACTTATTATATTTATGTTTGTTATTTTCAGATTTAAAATCATGGCATCATTTAGCCCACTTGTTGCTATACTTAATCAAAACAAACTGATTGGATCCAACTATGTTGACTGGAAAAGAAACTTGGACATTGTTCTTACTGCTGAAGAGCACAAATACGTGCTTACTCAACCATGTCATAGCTTTCCATCATTAGATGCTCCTCTTGAGGAAAAACAGCGATATAATCATTGGCAGAAATCTAATAAGATGGCTAAGTGCTATATCCTAGCATCTATTTCAAATGTTCTACAGCATCAAATGTAGGATGTAGAACTAGCTTCGGACATAATGCTAAGTCTGAAGGAGATGTTTGGTGAGCAAGGCCGTTCTGCAAGGCAAGAAACTATGAGGCAGATTTATAATACCAAAATGGCTAAAGGTACTTCAGTGAGGGAGCATTGTCTTAGGATGATCTCCAATCTGAATACATTGGAAGTTTTAGGTGCCGATATTGATGGAGAATCCCAAGTGGATATGATACTCCAGTCACTACCAGAATCATTCAAGGAATTCAGACTTAACTATAATATGAACAAAAAGATTTATACATTGTCTGAATTGATGAATGAGTTGGTAGCGGCGGAAGGCATCCTTGGTACTTCTAGTGTTGAAGCCAATGTTGGTGAAGCTTCTACTTCTCAACCTAAGTCGAAAGGCAAAGGTAAGAAGAAGAAGAAGAAGAACTTCACTAAGCAAGATGGTAAACAAGTTGCCTTAGGAGTTGCCAACAAAGGAAAGAAAACCAAAGGAAAGTGTTTCCATTATGGTGAGAAAGGACATTGGAAGAGGAATTGTGTAATATTTAAGGCTGCCAAGAATAAAGGTATGAAAAGTACATTCCTTCTTGAAACATGTTTGGCACAGAATCTCACAGATTCCTGGTGTGTGGATTCAAGTTGTACTAATCATATCTGCAAATCCTTACAGGGGTTTCAGGAGACCAGAAAGCTGAATGAATGGGAAATGTTTCTTACCTTGGCTGATGGGAGCAGGATTCCAGTTGTAGCTATTGGAGTGTTTAATTTATGTTTTGAATCTAGAGTTTTAATATTGAAGATTGTTTGTATGTACCTAATGTTCGTAGGAATTTAATTTCTGCAACTTATTTAGGTAAACATGGATATTATGTTATCCTAAAAGACAATGTTGTAATAAAGATGGATAAAGTGTTTATCTGTTCTGGCAATATTGTGGATGGTCTTTATATTTTAACTCCTGATAAGCATGAATTATATAATTCTGAATTAGATCATAACTCTCATGTAAAATTATTAAAGAGAAAGTTTCCTTCTACTAATGAAGCATATCTTTGGCACTTACGTTTGGGTCATATTAATCCAAACAGAATTCAAAGACTGATCAGAGATGGACTTTTAGAGCCATTGGACTTTGATGAATTTCCAGTTTGTGAATCTTGTTTGGAAGGCAAAATGACCAAACGACCTTTTAATGCAAAAGGTAGAAGAGCCCAAGAGTTGCTTGGATTAGTTCATACAGATGTATATAATCCTATGTCAACCCAAGCAAAAGGAGGTTATGAGTACTTCATCACTTTTATCGATGATTACTCAAGATATGGTCATGTGTACCTAATGAGACGGAAGTCCGAAGCCTTTGAAAAGTTCAAAGAGATTAGGGCTGAAGTTGAGAATCAATTAGGTAAACGTATAAAAGCCATTCGATCTGATCGTGGTGGCGAATACCTTCTTGGGGATTTCAAGGATTACTTAACTCAAAATGGGATTATATCCCAATTGACTGCACCTGGAACTCCCCAACAGAATGGTGTAGCAGAAAGAAGGAATAGAACTCTTTTGGAAATGGTTAGGTCCATGATGAGTTACTCAACTTTACCAGTTTCTTTTTGGGGATATGCACTAAAAACTGCAATGCATATTTTGAATTTAGTTCCATCAAAATCTGTTCCCAACACACCTAAGGAATTGTGGAGTGGGCGTAAGCCTAGTATGAAATATCTCCACATTTGGGGACGTCCAGCACATGTGTTGAAAAGGAAGTCTGATAAGTTGGAATCTAAAACCGAAGTATGCATGTTTTTAGGGTATTCAAAAGAAACAAAGGGTTATTTATTCTATAATCATAAAGATAACAAAGTGTTTGTTAGCACACATGCCAAATTTTTGGAAGATGATTATATTAATAATTTTGATCCTAGAAATAAAGTTGTTTTGTCTAAAATGAATGAACCTTTAGTTGAACAACCAATAGATGAAACTAGGGATGATGTGGTTGTATTGGATACACCACAAGATACTACTCATAAGATGTCTAGTACACAGGTGCCTCGTCGTAGTGGGAGAATTGTTCGGCCTCCTATAAGATTCATAGGTTTGGGAGAAACTTATGAAGCTATCTCAGAAGAGGCTAAATCAGATCCCTACACTTATGAAGAGGCAATGAATGATATAGATGCACATCATTGGATCAAAGCTATGAAATCTGAATTAGATTCCATGTATTCCAATCAAGTTTGGGATCTTGTAAAGGCGCCTAATGGCATTAAACCTGTTGGTTGCAAATGGGTTTTCAAGAGAAAGAGAGGGGTAGATGGAAAGGTTGAAACCTTTAAAGCAAGACTAGTGGCGAAAGGGTATACACAAAAAGAAGGTGTTGACTATGATGAAACTTTTTCGCCAGTAGCCATGCTTAAATCTATCAGAATTCTCTTATCCATTGCTGCTCATTATGATTATGAGATTTGGCAAATGGATGTCAAGACTACATTTCTTAATGGCAATCTTGAAGAAGAAATCTATATGATGCAACCAGAAGGTTTCATAGCAAAGAACCAAGAGCATATGGTATGCAAGTTAAAAAGGTCCATTTATGGACTTAAACAAGCATCTAGGTCATGGAACATCAGATTTGATCAAGCAATCAAGACATTTGGTTTGAACAAAATCTTGATGAACCATGTGTGTACAAAAGACATCGAGATAAAGTAGTAATGTTCCTAGTGCTTTATGTTGATGACATTCTACTCATTGGAAATGATGTAGGGGTAATGTCATCGGTAAAGGTTTGGTTGTCAAGCCAATTTGATATGAAGGACTTGGGTGAGGCTAACTTTATTCTAGGGATCAAGCTTTGGCGAGATCGTAAGAATAAGATGTTAGGCTTATCACAGGCTGGATATATAGATAAGGTTCTAGAACGGTTTAGCATGCAAAACTCCAAGAAGGGATTACTTCCTTTCAGACATGGAGTTCCTCTGTCTGATGACCAAAGGCCTAAAACTCAAGAGGAAGAAGATATGATGAGACAAGTTCCTTATGCTTCTGTAGTAGGAAGTCTCATGTATGCCATGCTTTGTACTAGACCAGATATTTGTTATTCAGTTGGCATGGTCAGCCGATATCAATCAAATCCAGGACCAAAACATTGGCAAGCTGTAAAGCATATTCTCAAGTATCTACGGAGAATGAGAGATTATACGCTTGTTTACCGGTGTGAGGATTTGATACCCATTGGCTATACAAATTTAGATTTTCAGTCGGATCTAGATTTCAGAAAGTCCACATCAGGATGTGTATTCACCTTGGGAGGTGGAGCCATAACATGGAGGAGTGTCAAATAATCTTGTATTGTGGACTCCACCATGGAAGCAGAATATGTTATTGCTTGTGAAGCAAAGCTGTATGGCTCAAGAAATTCCTTTCTGACCTTGGTGTAATGAGAATGGAACAAGTTCCCATCACATTGTTTTGCGACAATAGTGGTGCAGTTGCACAATCAAAAGATCCAAGGAATCACAAGAAAGGAAAGCACATTGAGAGAAAGTACCACATCATTAGAGATATTATTGCTCGTGGAGATGTGATGGTAGCAAAGATTGAAAGTGCAAATAATCTAGCCGATCCCTTTACCAAAGTCTTGCCTCAAAGGACCTTCGAGTCGCATTTGGAGGGAATGAGAGTTAGATTAGTGCACAATAGTCTTTAGGGCAAGTGGGAGATATGTTGGGATTAGTGCCCTTAAATCCTATTGTATAATGCTATGTATAATATTATGATTGACATTATGTATGACATGATGTATGACTTAATATTGTAATTAATAAAGTTGTTTTATTATTACCTAAAATAATGGTAACATGAATATTCGGACATTATTATTTAGTCCATGAGATGCATAGTATGTGATTTATGTGATTTAGTCACAGAAGATATAAGTCACAAGTTCTTTGTAAACTCAGAATTTTAGTTCGTAGTCGGTGATGAAATTGGGCATTTCATCTGCAAAGACTATAACATATCAACTAAGATGATTTGTCTTAATCATGGAAGTGGAGACTTCTAGTTGATGTGTTAATATGTTTTAAGAGTTAAGACATATTGAACTGGACCGCTGTGAGATTTATTATTCTCCTTAACGACTGTCAATTGAATAATAAATCTCACGACTTATATTTGCATGAACTCTTAATCTTGAGAGAATAATGGACCTGATCATGAAGTGTAGGTTGCTTTGATATATCAGGAGTGAGATTTAAAGTTACGGTCAAAACCTGAGTATGTTGGGCAGCCACATTTAGTGTTGATGGAACATATATTCTCAAGATGGAATTCATAGTCTCTTGACGGAGATATAAAATATTCCATTGAGATAAGTTTAATGAGTTTAGTTATTCAGAGAGTTAGGCCTAACCACTTTGGTAAGAAATTACTAAAGTATATATTTATGAAATTGGATTTCATAAATATATAATGAATAGCTTAAAAGGATTAAACTGGGTACTCAAGGATTAAGATGTAGTAATTTATAAAGTGGCAGTCTACATTCATGACTTTGTATTACTACGAATATTTTATGAAGGGGTTGCATGTATAATAAAGTCTTGGGATATAATTTATTAATAAGGTCTAGAGTGCAATTATATTTATATAGTGGTATTAAATATAATTAATGGTAACTTTGGATTTGTCAAGAGTTGACAGAAAAGCCCAATGCCCATTGGAGCTAGTGTCTTATTGGTCCCTTTTGGTGCCACTCCAAGCCACACACTAAAGCCTAATTAGAAAGGCCCATTAAGCCAGTCCAATTAGATAATCAGTTAGTTATAAAAGGGAGAAACATAAAGAATTTTTTTTTCATAAGAAAAAAAATAAAAAGAGAGATACCATTGTGAAGTGGTGTGTGTATGTGCGAGTGAAGCCACTCAGTTATTCTCCCTTGGAAACTGATTGAGAGACCACACTTCTTGGGCGTAAAGTGGAATTGGAGTGAAGATTAAAAGTGTTCTCAAGTACTTATAATCTTTTGTTTTGAATTTCACCACACCAAGGTATGCTATCTTGTTCTTAAATTCTGAAATTTATATAATGCAAGTTATCAATCATGAATGAAATAGATCTTTGTTTGTTGCTTCCGCTGTGTGTTTTGTATGAGATACAAAACCAGATTTAACCAACAGAGGTTTTGTCCTGTAGTGCAACAGCTGGTGTGTCCTTTTAGCTCCCCCTGCTTGCTTCATACGTGTGCCACCTTTGGCGACTTGCCAGTCGCAAGATCTAGTCACGAGGCTCTTCTTGAGTGCATACTCTTGAGCTTTTCTTTACACTCTCTCACACACTACCCTTAATGATTTGCACCTAAATATAGGGTTTCTAAATGCTGAATTACAAGAAAATTTGGCACGGAATAAAGCCAACAAAATGATTGAATAAATTCAACCTTATAGTCTCCCCCTTTGGCTATTGCTTGACAAAACCCTAAAACAAACTCTAGACTTAACATGTGAGTTGTGAACAGTTGAACAAAACTCACTCACACCTAACTTTAGAATCTAAGAAGCTTTTGAACCATATAGACAAGTATTTCCTGAAAACAACAACACAATACGATCATTGTAAGCAGAAAACTTGAAATGCATATGGAGCAAGCACAATGCGATCAAGCAAAAAGGAATGAAACAATAAAGCAGGGCTTGACCAAAAACGAACAATCACTATAAATAGTGAAGACAATGATCATTTACACAAGGAATGAACATCTGGACATGCAAGCTAATAAGCTCAATGTAAAGTATCATTTGCATGTCCAACATTCAACCGATACAACAACACAAGGTAATTGCATCAAGGATATAAAATCCAACAAGGGCATAAAAGTGAAGTACTAGAGAAAATGCATAACATTAACTAAAAGTACTGAGGTACAAAGCTAAGGTACAAATACAGCATAATATAAATACACAACATAAACATTGGCCTTTTCTATCTCCTGCTCTTTAACATCGATACTCCCCCTTTGATCAAGCTCTTATTCCCCTTATCATCATCATCTCCCCCTTTTTGTCATGGAATAGCTAGTCCTCATTTTCTTCTAGCTTTCTTTGAATTTGGTCCAATTAAGTTTGGAGAGAAGTGAATCTCGTATCACAACGGATGTTGTGATGGTGCAGGAGAGAGGCAATTCTTGACATCTTAGTACTTATGTCGTGGATGGATTCTATAATGTTGTCTAACTTCTCATCATAGGAGGATGAACTAGATCGTGAACCACTATGAGAAGTTGGAGTCTCTGTTTTGATGCCCTTCCAACTATGACCAATGCTAGCGTTGAGCATATGAATGTTGATTGGACTTGGCTTCGGGTAGGGGGATTCATCTTCCGATGGATGGAGGCCTTTGAGTTTCAATATCCTTGAAATGAGGCAGCAAAAAGGAATGCAGTTCCTTGACTCATTTCTTGTAGCAGTTTTGCACAAAATGTGAAAGATATAAGCGCAAATATTGATCTCTTCATCAGTAATCAGATCATGAAGAAACAAAGCTCTCCCGAGATTCATGTACCCGGTGCTAGATAGAGGGTAAAGATTGTGGAACATGATTATTGTAAGCACCCTTAATTCCGGAGATAGGGAGGAAACACTGATTGAGTTTCCATTTGGGGAGAATTCCAAGTTTCTTCCAAGAGCATCCTGAAGTAGATCCTCATCAGGATTCAAATCATCATATACCGGTGGATTAGTAAACATAGGCCGGTTGATGTGTAGGATATCTGCCAGATAAATGGGAGTCACTAAAAAACTCTTTCCTCTAACCCAGCATTTGAGCTCATCTCCTTCAACAATGGCATTAGCATAGAATTCTTTCACCAAATTCTCGTATGCATCATCAAGGTTGGTGAGAAGGAAGTTCCAATCCTTGGTGGCAAACCATTTAGGGATGTTGGTGTCCAGGAGAGATGACTGGTCAATAGCCCTTTCAACCAACAATAAGGCTTCTTTAAAGTAGCTCTCATGGGTCTGAAAAGTTGTAAAAGATCTGAACTTGTTAGGGTCATATACTCCCTTTGGTGATTAGGTTCTCTTTAACCTAGGAGAAAGATCATTAACATCAATCACGAGTTCTTTCCCTTTGCTGTTGCCTCCATTCACAGCTGATCTTTTGAATGGAGACATTTTTAAGCTACATCATGTTACACCAAAGAGCAACAGAAACCACACAAGACAACAAACTCTATTAGTATTGAGTTAGTCCCAAAATTGGAATATTAAAGAAAACCCTAAAATCGTGAGATTAAGGTCTCAACCATGTCACTGAATGTGTGTTCCACAAATAACACATTGTGCAACCAAATGTGTAACAACACATAATCAACACCACCCACACAACAATCTCACCAAAGAAGCAAATACCCATATTCAAGCATCATATTCACAAATATCAAAAGAAAACACCCAATTCAAGAAATCTTAGGCAAGAAATGTGAAATACATTGAGAAAGAAACAAAAACCATACATTTTCTTGAAGATTGGTGAAGAAGTGAGGAAGAATATGGAAAGTTTTTGTGTGAACACAGTGATTTTGAAAGAGTGAAAGACAGACAAGAAGATGAATAGTCACGAGATTCGAGGGAACAATGAAAAGTTTTTGAAAACTACCCTGAAAATAACCCTCATTGTGCAAAACACGCGATTTTCTTTAATGGATTGAGTCGCGAACAAGTCGCCAAAAACCCTTGAGACAAAATTTGAAGAAATTTGTCTACGTGTTTTTCGCGACTGGAAGTTCCACTCGCGAGTTAGTTGCGACGTGTGTTGCCAAACCTTCTGAGTAACCCTCACGACTAGAGCTTCCACTCGCGAACAAGTCGCACCAAACTGAGTCGCGAGAAATCTAAAAACCTAAATTTTTGCAAAATATTCTAAGTCTTTTTCGCGATTGGGACTTTGACTCGCTAGAGAGTCGCGAATACCTTTTGTGTAAGCTCTTGACTGGATTGACCCGTGAGGCAAGTCGCCAACACAGAGTTGCACAGTTTTTAAAATTTTTGACATTTTTCAAAAGAAAACATTTTCCAAAAACAACTAAAACACTCAAAAATCTTTTTGTGTTTGATCAACATACAATCACACAAATGAAAAAGGCATTCATTGAACATAGACATATGTGATGTGTGTGGGTACCAAAGATGAGATAATCCTTAGTCTAATGTGAAGCTTCAATGATCAATTCAACCAAGACATACACAATTAGCACTAGGAAAAGAGACCTATCTCAATTATAGAAATATGCATATATGACCTACCACAAAACTTGATTACATAATTTTGAAGCTTTTCATTTTGGCTTCATTCTCATCATATCATTTGATCTTTTATAATCAATACATCTCATTTTGAGATCAATGCTTGAAATTTTTGATATTTCAAATTGATAAACAAGCCTTTGGCTTTTTAGGCATCATACATTTTTCAAAAAAGTCGCTTTCCCTTTTTCCTAGTCATATACTAGTATATGCGATGGCTTTTGCAGCTTATTATCTCTTTTCATTTTGAGATTTACATTTGTTGAGCTCTTTAAGCAAAAAAAATAAAAGAGTGGGAAGATATATAGGCACAAGTCTATGCAAGTTTCAAGATCAACAAAACCATTGACTAATCATTCATGACAAGTTTGAAGATCTATTTACAACAATCACATAGATTTCAAGATTTTTCCCACAATGATATGAGTGCATAAAGAACAAGCTACGCTCGTAAATGCACAAAGCCATTAGTACAAAGGTACAAGGCAAAACATGCTAGTGACAATACATAATAATGCCGATCAAACTTTTTGGATTTTCTACTTTTTATGTGTTTTTGGATTTTTGACACAAAAACAATTAAAGATTGATTAAAAAAAAAATGTAAAAACATTCAAAGCAAATAGCAAACAAACATAACATGCTATACAAATAGCCAACAAAGTAGTGTGTGCCCTACAAGATGTAAATCACATTAAGACAAAAAAATAGAGCACACATCACACATGAGATTCAAGGATTTGTACCAACACTGATGGTCTTACGGAGTGACTCAAACCGTGGACCATCGAAAGGCTTGGTGAAGATTTCCGCCTTTTGATTGTCTGTATGTGTGAATTCAAGACATACAACTTTATCTTCCACCAAATCCCGGATGAAGTGGTAATGTATCTCTATGTGTTTTGACTTTGAATGTTGAACCGGATTCTTAGAGAGAATTATAGCACTAGTGTTATCACAGAAAACACACATTGTATCGTGAGGAGTTCCGTAGTCATGAAGTAGCTTTTGCATCCAAAGGAGTTGTGTGCAGCAACTTCCAGCAGCTATGTACTCTGCTTTAGCCGTAGAGAGAGACACATAATTTTGTTTCTTGCTCATCCAAGAGACAAGATTGTTTCCAAGATAGAAACAGCCACCTAAAGTACTCTTTCGATCATCGACACTTCTAGCCCAATCTACATCTAAATAACCTGCAAGGCAAGCATTAGAGTCCTTTGAGTACCACAAGCCATAATCCGAAGTTCCATTGACATATCGTATGATTCGCTTCACCGTAGTCAGGTGAGATTCCTTTGGAGTAGCTTGATATCTAGCACAAACACCCACGCTAAAAGCAATATCTGGTCTACTGGCTGTAAGATAGAGTAAACTCCCAATGATACTCTTATACAAGGTTGGACTCACTTCTACCCCGAAAGAATCAACATTAAGCTCTGTAGATGAACTCATGGGAGTAGAGGCATACTTTTTGGAATCTAATCCAAACTTCTTCCCAATATTTCTTGCATATTTCTCTTATGAAATGAATATGCCTTCCTTCTTTTGTTTGACTTGAAGACCCAAGAAAAATGTAAGCTCCCCTACCATACTCATCTCAAATTCTTTCTTCATCTCCTCGGAGAACTCTATAGCTCCAAATACTATGTCATCAACATATACTTGAGCCATGAGAAGATAATCCCCATCATATTTGACAAATAAAGTTTGGTTGGCATACCCTCTTTTGAACCCTCTATCTAAGAGGTAATGGGTAAGCTGATCATACCAAGCTCTAGGAGCTTGTTTCAAGCCATAAAGAGCTTTCTTCAATCTCAGTACATGGTCTGGGAAGTGAGGTTCTTCGAAGCTTTTGGGTTGTTCAACAAACACTTCTTCATTTAGGTAGCCCTTTAGAAATGCACATTTCACATCCATTTGGTAGAGTTTGAAGTTCATAGTACATCCAATTGACATAAGAATGCAAATAGACTCAAGTCTTGCCATAGGAGCGAAGGATTCATCAAAATCTACTCCTTCTACTTGAGTGTATCCTTGAGCCACTAGCCGAGATTTATTCCAGACGATCTCTCCATCTTCATCGGTCTTGTTTTTGAAGATCCATTTGGTGCTGATGACATGAACATTTTCAGGCCTAGGAACAAGTTCCCATACATCATTTCTCACAAATTGATTCAGCTGTTCATGCATTGACTCAACCCAATTTTCATCTTGAAGAGCTTCTTCTACCTTTTTCGGCTCAAATTAGGCAAGGTAGCAATGGTATGTTACATGATTGGCCAGAAGTCTGTTTCCCTTTCTAAGTTGAAGACCTTCATCTAAAGACCCAATGATGTTACTGTCCAGATGATTTTTAATCACTCTTGATGATGGCTCTTTGATGTGGAGACTTCATCATTCCGGGAGATGGCAGGATGAACTTCCGGAGGAGTGAAAGGACTTGATGTTCTAGACATTGATCTTGTTTCCATTCTTGAGTTCATGGGAGTTGATTCCTTTCCCGATGTAGGTCCTTCAACGTCAATATCAAGAGCTTTGACCTCAGCCGTGGGCTCTTTGATGCTTGGCCCTTCTCCATCATCAACCATCTTTACCTTTGTTATAGCATCATCAATTTCTACATTGATGGATTCCATTACTGTCCTTGTTCTCTTGTTGAAAACTCTATATGTTCGGCTAGTAGTAGAATACCCAAGGAAGATGCCTTCATCACTTTTTGCATCAAATTTTCCAAGGTTCTCTCGATCATTTAGAATGTAACACCTGCTTCCAAACACTCGGAAGTACTTCACTTTCAGCTTCTTTCCATTCCAAATTTCATAAGCGGTCTACTTTGTTCCCGCTCAGAAGAATAGCCTATTACCAATGTGACATGAGGTGTTCATTTCTTCTCCCCAAAACTTTTGAGAAATTTTCTTGTTGAGTAGCATAACTCTTGCCATTTCTTGAATCACCCGATTTTTTCTCTCAACCACCCCATTTTATTAAGGAGTTTTGGGGGCTGAAAATTCCTTTTTGATCCCATTCTTCTCACAAAACGACTCAAATCTTGCATTCTCAAACTCCTTGCCATGATCACTCCTCATCTTGACAATCAGAACCCCTTTCTCTTTTTGTAGTCTCTTGCATAAAATTTCCAATTTCTCACATGCTTCTGATTTTTCTCTAAGAAATTCCACCGAAGTGTATGTTGAGAAATCATCAACAATGACCATAATGTACCTCTTTCCTCCTAGAATTTCAGTTCATGTAGGCCCTATCAAATCAACATGAAGAAGCTCTAAACAACGTGAGATAGCAATCACATTCACCTTGTGATGACTTGCCTTTGTTTGCTTTCCCATTTGGCATGCACCACAAATTTTCTTTTCTACCTTTCCGAACTTTGGAAGTCCCTTAATAGCTTCAAGTTTAGATACTTTAGCTACTGTTTTGAAATTTGCATGCCCAAATCTGTGATGCCAAAGTTCCAACATGTCAACATGAGCACTTCTACAGGTTGGTGTCATAGGAACTACTCTGTAACAATTGTTGGTAGTCCTATTTCCCTTCAAGACTTGAATCCCTTCTTTATTAATGATTATGCATGCCTTCTTTGAGAATTGAACAAGGAAGTCTTTATCACATATTTGAGTGATGCTTAATAGATTTGCCTTTAGCCCTTTGATGTATAAGACATCCTTCAATAGAGGTAATCTCAGTATCTCAACAGCCCTTTTGCCGAGAACTTGAGCATGACTCTTATCACCAAATGTCACATAGTCACCAGCCTTCTCTTTGAGTGACTTAAACAGTGATTTATCTCCTGTCATATGACGAGAACAGCCGCTATCAAGATACTATAAACATGAATTAAATACCTTCAAAGAAGTGTGCACAAATCAGCAAGCATGGGACAAGCACTCTTGACCTTCAAATAGAAACTTATCATCATTTTCCGTGCTCTTGTTAGATTGAATTTTCTTTTTCAGATTATCAACCTTATCACAAAATATTCTATTTCTTCTTTTATACTTCTTAATCAAAGAATTAGACCCACATAGACTATTATGTAAGATGTGATTCTCATTTTCAAAATATTTTAGCATGTGAACAAACATTCTAGCATGTTTCTTTGTTTTTAATAACTCTAGGAGTTCATTGTTAGGACAACCTTCAAATATACTCATAGAATCATTATCACAAACATTTAAACCACAATTTAGCATAGCCTTTTCTATAGCTTCATCCATAGCTAAGGGGTCTAGGATCGCACTAAGGTAATTAAACCACAGCAAGTGCACCCACTCTGATACCAATTGAATGTTCAAATAATGTGTAAAACACCTATGAAAGTTTAGACCCCCAATTTACAAATTACCAACACAAGCTTATAATCAAACAATATATGTGCGGAATATGAAAATAAGGTAAAACAATCTAAACCGAAATAATCACAACTACAACAGTAATTAAAAGGCAAAGATTAAGGGAAGAGATATGCAAACACAAAGACAACACAGCGATGTGTTATCGAAGAGGAAACCGAAGTCCTTGGTGAAAAACCTCTCCGCCACCCTCCAAGTGGTTAATAATCCACTACAAAATAAAGTTGGGATACATGAATAGCAGAAGACCCTCCAAACCTAATCTACCCAGTGCACCTAAGCCCTCCAAGCTTCTTGCTCGAACAAGGTTACGTCGAACCTTGTCTTCTCTAGCTTACCAGATCCCGCAATAGCCCATTGCATCAACCAAAATATATTGGTTCCTTCTGAACTACTTTCCAAGCACCAAAAAGCCTTCTCACAGATATGGGTATGGTGAGATAAGGATTTGGCTAATGTACCTCTCAAGGATATATCAATGAGGATAGTAAGAGTAGAGAAATTTGGAGAAGCAAAGGATGAAGATTGTGGATGAGTCAATCTTTTTTTCTCTAGGGTTTCTCTCTCAAAATTCTCTTTGGAAGCTCTCTACATTTCGTAGGTATAAGGGTATTTATAGTAGGGTGTATAAGGAATGCGAAGAGTCAATTACAACCAAACAGGGCTTTCTAGAGACTCGAGCTCGCGATTGGAATGAGTCGCGAGCTAACTGCCTAGCCAGACTAGAGGTTTTGACTTGTAGTGCAACAACTGGCGTTACTCTTCAGCTCCCCTTGCATGCTTCACATGTGTGCCACCTTTGGCGACTCGCCAGTCACGAGATCCAGTTGCGAGGCTCTTCTTGAGTGCACACTCTTGAGCTTTTTTTGGCACTCTTTCACACACTACCCTTACATGATTCCCACCCAAATACAAGGTTTCTAAATGCTGAATTACAAGCAAATTTGGTATGGAATAAAGCTAAAAAAATGATTGAATAAATTCAACCTTGCAGGGTTGAGCCCATGATGCTTTTTATGTTGCATATCACATGCTTATGCATTTTCATGCATACGTACCTTCATTTATCCTTATATTGATATTGATATTGTTGGTTCTTTTCTGTGTGTTTCTTTCTCTACCCCTTTCTTTCATTAGTTGCTCTATGGCACCTAAACGAAAATCCACTCCATCCCAGAACCCTCTTCGTTCTGGGGCATCCACTTCTTCTGACACCACTCCTTCTCATGTACGGTTCTGTGATGATAAAGCTCGTAAGGACTTTTTGGAGAACTTTTCTCGATAAGGCATTCATTCAGAATGCCAAGTCATCCTATCATATTTTTTCGATACTGACCTTCCCACTATCATCTACAGTCGGAGTTGGGAGTCACTATGTGGCATCCTGGTCACTTGTCCCTCCGTGATCATACAGGAGTTTTACTCCAACACGCATGGATTCAATACTTTAGTACCTCATTTTGTCACTCGCATTCGAGGTACGTGCATTGTAGTTACTCAAGATATTGTATTCGAGGTACTACATGTTCCTAGGGTAGCACATCCTGACTACCCTGGCTGCGATTGTCTAAGGACTGTGTCCAAAAACAAACTCTCGTCTCTATTTTGTGAGACACCTTCATCTTAGGGTGACCATCAAAACACCCCTTGCTCAGGCTTTGCAAAAGGTTCGAGATTCCTTAACATGGTGATGACATTCATTCTTCATCCATTGTCTCATTATAATTCTATTACAGAGCCTTGTGCTCGATTTTTGTTAACCTTCTTGTTAGGACATATGTGATTTAATGTTATGAACATATGTCAAATTAGAATTGGCTAATCCTTTGACAAAATGCACTTTACTTGTAATTGGGTAGATTTAAGATGTATTTAATCCTTCAAGAAACAAGGTTTCAAGATCAAGTGTTAAAGACATGCAAATCTGTCTAAGAAACAAGTGAAGAAAGTGCTGGATTTTAAATCTTGACAGCTAGGATCTATTGAGATTTAAAAGCTGCTGAACCGGGATGCTCGACAGCTAGCTTGACAGATAAGCTATCTATTAAGGATTATGAAAAACAGATTTTCAGCTTTGATTTTCATCCAATTCGTGTGTATATGTTTGGGCTTTCTTTTCTCACAACCCTAAACATATATAAGGATTATTTTAAGGGCTGTCAAAGGTTGCACGAGTGTGAAGCAAAGTTGTGTTCATGCAAATTGTGACTGGAGACCAAATTTGCCCTAGTTCATCTTTCTCTTGAAGAAGCTGCTGTGTTTGTACATCGTAGGGTTTTGTAACCAAGGAGCTTCGTGATCTTCATCGTGTGATGAATTGAAGAACTCTGCAGCCAACATCTTTCTCAAGTTGGTGAGTAAGTCCTGTACTGGGATCCGCGTATCGAATTGGTTAGTCAAGTACTAGGAGCCATGCATTGAAAAGGAGAGATTGTCACTACAGAACAAGTCCAATTGGGTATTGGGATAAGGTTTCAATTGTAGGTTGGTATAAGGTACTGGAATTCCTTTGCTTGTAACCACTTATTGTGATAATAGTGAATTCTCAGGAATGGTGACCTTAAAATCACCCGGTAGGATTTTTGCCATGTAGATTGTTAGGACATATATGTTTTAACTTGTTTAAGAACATATGTCACTTAGTTATGTAAATTGGCTAATCCTTTGACAAAACGCACTCTGCTTGTAATTGGGTAGTTGTAGGTGTTTTTAATACTTCAAGAAACCATGTTTCAAGGTCAAGTGTTAAAGTCATCAAGTCTGTCCAAGAAAAAGCAAGCTGAAGTGCAATTTCATTAAAGCTCGACACCTCTCGATAGCTACCTCGACACCTGCTATCTGTCGAGATTTAAAAAGTCAGAATTCCAATATGATTTTCTTGGGATCCGTGAATATGTTTTTGGGCCTTCTTTTCTTCAAACCCTAAACATATAAAAGGATTATTTTAAGAGCCGTTTTGGTAGACACAAGTTGCATTATCATTGAGCAATTGTTCAAGCAAATTGTGATCAACAGACGAAGTTTTTGACCTAGTTCATCTTCCATTAAGAAGTTGCTGTGTATTTACACCATAGGGTTTTGTAACCAAGCATCTTCCTGCTATTCATCATGTGGATGAACTGAAGAACTTTGCAGCCAACCATTCTTTCTCAGTTGGTGTTCTGAAGTCGCGTACTTGGATCTGCGAATTGGTTAGTCACGTACTTGGGAGCCGTGCATCAAAGGTGGAGACTGTCACTACATATCAAGTCCAATTGGGTATTGGGGTAAGGGTTCAACTGTAGGTTGGTAAGGTACTTGGGATTCCTTTACTTGTAACCGCTTGATTTGATAATAGTGGAGTTTCGGGAGTGGTGACCTGAAAATCACCCGGTGGGGTTTTTGCCATTAGGGTTTTCCCCATTCGTAAACAAATCACCATGTTATTTATTTTCCGCTGCATATCTAGTTGATTGGTGATTTGTTTGTGCTTCCATAAAATTGCATGATTAATTGATTACTTAATTACTTGGCTAAATTAATTAATTAGGGTTAATCACAAGGGGTCATTCAGATTGTGATCAAACAAGTGGTATCAGAGCAGGCACACTCTGATTAGGGTTTAATCTTTGCTGTGTTGATCCATTGACCCCTGTTTGTCATGGATAGAGGACAATCTTTAATTATACCTCCTTTATTTGATGGCACTAACTATGCATACTGAAAAGTATGCATGAGAGCTTTCTTGCAGTCTTTAGATGAAAAAGTGTGGCAAGCTGTAGAGATTGGCTGGACTAAGCCAACAGAAGATCCGGCCGATTGGGATGATGCTAAGATCAAGGCGGCCAACTTCAACAGCAGAGCACTGAATGCCCTTTTTAGCGCAGTCACCAATGAGGAGTTCAAGAAGATATCCTCTACTGAAACTGCTAAGGAGGCTTGGACCATCCTTCAGACAACCTATGAAGGAACGAAGGCTGTCAAAGATTCAAAACTTCAGAGGCTCACTACAAGCTTTGAAGAAATCAAGATGGAGGAGGATGAGTCTTTTGATGAGTTCTATGCCAAGCTCAAGGACATAGTGAACTCAGCCTTCAATCTTGGGGAAACCATTCCTGAACCCAAGATTGTAAGGAAAGTGCTCAGATCCCTACCTGAGAGATTTCATGCCAAGATTACGGCAATAGAGGAGTCAAAGGATATAGACAAGATTCCTTTGACTGAGCTGGTTGGAAACTTGCAGACCTATGAGATAGGCTTATCCAGGATTGGCAAGTCCAACAAAGGCAAAAGCATGGCCTTGAAGGCGAAGAGCAGTGATACAGATGAGTCTTCTGATGATGAAGATTCCAAGATGAAGTCCTACATCACTCGGCAGTTCAAAAAGTTTATGAAGAATGCCAATGGAAGGAACTTCGACAAGGACCGCAGGCAGTTCAGTTCTTCTCAGTTTAAAAGCCAAGACAAAGGGAAGAAGGATGCTAAGGAGGGCGGTCAGTATACTGTTCCCGCAGGACCAAAATGCTTTGGGTGTCATGGGTTCGGACACATGAAACATGAGTGTCCTACATATCTGAAGAGCATTGGGAAAAGCAAGGCCCTTGCTGTAACCCTAAGTGACACTAAGCCTGAAGATGATTCCGACAATGAGGATGACGGAATCTTAAATACCTTCACTGCCACAGTCAATCCTACTGAAGGGATTGTTGAAGAAGTGGATGAAGAAGAAGAATTGGTGGAGTCCAAATTTGAGAAGATGGATGATCAAGATGATATCCATTCAGCCTATGAGAAGCTTTACAAGTTCTCTGAAAAGCATGAGAAATTATATAGGCTGGCCACCAAGAAGCTCAGTGAAGTGGAACTCGATCGTGAAGAGCTGTCCACAAAGTTTGATGAGGCGAATCAAACTATTGGAGCACTGAGATTTGAGAATAACTTTTTGGCTGAGAAGACCAAGAAGCTTGAAGCGGAGCTGTTTCAAGTCAGAGCTCAACTGGAGAGGACCTCAAGTGCAAAGCTTGATGAGATGCTTAGCAATTAGAAACCTGCTTCGGATCGAACTCGTTTGGGGTATAGTATTTCTCTCTCTAATACTGCTTCTACTAGCAATACTGTTTTTGTTCCTCCTGCTAATAACATTGAAATTGAAAACATTGATGTTAAGACTAAATTAGCTAGTGAGAACTTAGACAAGGAAAAATCTATCTTAGGAGCACCCCCTAAGCTAGACAAGAAAGATGCTAAAAACCCTAGGGCTAAGAAGGCTAACTCTCAAAAGCCTAAAGAAAAGAAGCAGCATCTCTGTCATTATTGTGGAGCTGTCGGTCACACTCGACCAAATTGTTATAAGTGGTTAGCCACTCAACAGAGCAATGGCATGACAGCATCTGGAAGCCAAAATCAGCTTCAATCCTCTCTTGCTCCTCTTAGAGATCTTCTGAAAGCCCTCATGTTCCTTTCGAACTTGAACGGTTTAAATTCTTCCCCCTCACCGCCTGTTCAAGGATTCTATCAAAGGAAAGGTTCTTCCAAGGAGTGGAAGAAAAAGGACTCTAAGTGATTTCATCACTTTCTTCTCCCTTCTTGTTTTTCTTGTTTGTTGCATTGCTTATGTGTTTTTCTTTTCTGCTGAGTCAGTCTAGTTTTTGCTTTGCTTTGATAACATGTTTTTGTTTGTTTATTTTCAGTTTTGCTTATTTTGTTTTTAATATAAAAATAAAAAAAAATTTTGAAAAATTGAAAAATACAAAAACAGTGTGTGTTATGTGTACTTTGGTACTTGTGTACCTTGGATGGCCAATGAAACAAAGTTTTCTAAACTTTGTATCTCTTGTAGCTTAGATGAGCATCTCTATGCACAACTAAGCAAGTGAGCTTTGTGGCTCTTGTTTGTGATGAGTAAGATTAGGTTATCTCTTAAAACTTAACACTCATATCACGCTTTTTGACGGGTAGGACTAGAAAATCCTAAGAGAAAGGCATAAATGACCATCTCACCACTGTTGCCCGCCAATCATTGTAATGACACCTGTATGCTTCGGCATAGCAAAAGTGCAGTGTCATAGACACCTGTATGCTTCGGCATAGCAAAAGTGCAGTGTCAAAGACATCCGTATGCTTCGGCATAGCAAAAGTGCAATATCTATGCTTAACATCTTGGGTATTTCTTTTCTCTCTTTTATATACCCATGTATGATATGCAAAAATAAAAGAAAATATGCAAAGAAAATAAAAAAGCAAAAAGATTAAAAATGCTTTAAACATGATTGCAAGCGTGTTTTCTAGGAGATGTGGGAGTCATAGGATGTACCTTGAAGGTGATAGTCCCCATCAAACAGTTATGATTGTGTGTGAGTTAAAAGTTATTTTCTCATATCTCAGATCGTCATAACATCTATACACATATGCAATCTTGCGATGTTTTTCACACACAACACGCAATATTCTTTGCTACTTTTGATACATGTGCAGGTACAATGTGATTTGGCCATCACAAAGGTTTTACATGTGCTAATGTATGCTCACTAAACTGTCATAACTTGTTTTTGAAATATAAAATTGGTTAGACTTGTTTAGTGTGTGTGTGTGTTTTTGCATGATCCTTGTGCTTATTTTCTTGTTGATAGATGTTTTTCAGAGGTTTATATGTTGAGTGGATCTTGGTAGAGATGTGTGTTGGATTGCATTCATGTCTATGTTTTTCCTTTCTCGAAAAACTTCCTTCTTCAGCAGGCTCGACACCTTCCTCGACACCTCCTCGATACCTGGTCATTTGTCGAGATTCTCAAGTTGTTTCTTATCGCAATCTCGACACCTCCTCGACACCTGGTGGATCGATCGAGATTTCTTCTGTCCTCTCGATAGATTCTCGACACCTGTTGGATCGATCGAGATTCACTTGAGCTGTTTGTGTCTTCTTTCTCGACACCTGTCTCGATACCTTGTGGATCGATCGAGATTTCTTTTGTCTCCTCGATACCTTCTCGACACCTTGTGGATCGATCGAGATTCACGTATCTGAAATTCTTCTTATATCTCAATACCTCTCGATACCTCCATCTGTCGACGACCAAATTCTCGATACCTCCCTCGACAGCTTCCTCGATACCTCTCGACACCTCAGCTGTCGAGAATTAGTGAGGTGTCTATTTAAAGGCTGATTGCGATTTTCTTCATTTCTCACTCGATCTCTCTCAATCTCTCCGTGGCTGTTCATCTTCCTTTCACTCAAATCCTTCAACCCACTTGGATATAGCTCATTTCTTGCTCAAATCACTTGGTAAGATCTCTATTCTCTTCCTTTTTCATGCATTTCATGTTTTGAAAACCTAGTTTTTGGGATTTTTCATAAAAATTTGGGGTTTTTCAAAATTGTTGAGTTTTTATTGAAATTTTGGGTTGGGTTTGTACTTAGATGATTTCAAAATGTCATACATTGCATTTCATTTGCATTATAATGATATTTACATGCATTTAGATGTGTGGTTTATGTTTGTGTGCTGCTAGGATTGGATTGGGCTGAGCCCATGAAGTTTTTTTTCATGTCACATGCTCATGCATTCCCATGCATACGTACTTCTTGTTCAACATATTTGATATATTTGAACTGTGTTGATACTTTTCTGATTGTCTCCCTCTCTCTATCTCTTTCTCATTCTTTTACGTTAGTAGTGTCTATGGCACCCAAACGTAAATCCACTCCTGCTCGGAACCCTCTGCGTTCTGGAGCTTCCTCTTCTTCAGATACTACTCCCTTTAACATTCGGTTCCGTGATGGAGATGCTCATAAGGCATTTTCGAAGAACTTTTCTCGACGAGGTGTTCATTCGGAACGCCAAGTCATTCTGGTGGACTTCGCCGATACTGACCTTCCCTCTGTCATTCACAGTAGGGGATGGGGGTCACTGTGTGACATCCCGGTCATTTGCCCTCTCGTGCTGATACAGGAGTTCTACTCCAACATGCATGGGATCGATCTTTCAGTACCTAATTTTTCTACTCGCGTTCGAGGTATGCACATTCCTGTCACACCGCAGCTTGTTACGGATGTGCTTAGGGTACCTAGGATAGAGTTTCTAGATTACCCCTCTTGTGAGCGTCTGAGGACTGTGTCCAAAGATGAGCTCATTTCTGCTTTTTGTGAGCGCCCTGCTGATTGGGGTGAGCATCAGTTCACATCATGTAGGCCTTTTGCTAAAGGTCCTAGATTCATTAACATGGTGATGACTTTTGTTCTCCATCCTCTGTCTCACTATAACTCTATCACAGAGCCTCGTGCTCGATTTTTGCTTTCTCTACTTGAGCATCTGACTTCCCTTCTCACTTCATCCGGTCTATCATAGATGTTTATCTTGATTCGGCGTCCCGTGATAAGCTCATCTTTCCTTCTGCTATCATGTGGATTCTACGCCATTTTTCCGTTCCCTTTCCTGTGTCCGACCACTTCACACACATATCTGCCATAGATGCCGCTACCGTAAAACGTAGTGAGGCGCAGTTCAGGTCGAGACAGCCTGGTGCCACTCCTCCCTCCCGTTCAGCACCTTCCAGATCAGCTCCATCTACATCTGCTCCTTCTTCCTCTTCGAGCGATGTATCCTTTGGTGATATCATGGCGCAGCTGTAGCGCATGGACACTCGTCTTGATACACTCTCTGCTGAGTTGTTTCAGGTGAATGTTCGTGTGGGTCGTATTGCACGACGACAGGCGATCATGGGTGGATTTGCTCCAGAGGTTACTCCTTCACCATCTACTCCAGCAGCGTCAGATTCTGAGGATGATGAGGATGATGATGATGATGATGATGGGGATGCTAGCTCTGCCGATGAGATCTCTACATGACACTCTACTCTTTGTCACTCGTGACAAAAAGGGGGAGTAGTTTTGGGCTATGAGAGTAGTCATCTTAGGGGGAGAGTTAGTATAGGACATTTTTGATAGGGGGAGTGTTGTCATTTTTTTGAGGGATGTAGTGAGGCTATATGTATTTTTTATCTCTTAGATACATTGGTCTTGTATATGAGGTCCTTTGACCATTTTTACATACATTGTACTTATCTTATCTCTTATATATGTTGATGTATGTTTCTTTCACCTCTCTCTTCATGTGTTGTTTCTTTTCTATCTTTATACACATGTTCTTTATTCTTGTATGCAATCTATTTATTTCTGTTTCACACAAGATGCCTTGATGAGTTTTGTTTAAAGTGTTTCAGAAATACAGGTTGTCAAAGTCTACTTATCATAAGCTCTCTTCTTGCAAAGTTTTTCAAGAGTTTGTGTTAGGATAGATTTTATTGTATTCAACAAGTGAATATGAGTTGAGTGATTTATGACTTCTCTCATATGCTCATTTGTTTGTTGTGGTTTTGTCACGGATTGCCAAAGGGGGAGATTGTTAGGACATATATGTTTTAACTTGTTTAAGAACATATGTCACTTAGTTATGTAAATTGGCTAATCCTTTGACAAAACGCACTCTGCTTGTAATTGGGTAGTTCTAGGTGTTTTTAATACTTCAAGAAACCATGTTTCAAGGTCAAGTGTTGAAGTCATCAAGTCTGTCCAAGAAAATGCAAGCTGAAGTGCAATTTCATTAAAGCTCGACACCTCTCGATAGCTACCTCGACACCTGCTATCTGTCGAGATTTAAAAAGTCAGAATTCCAATATGATTTTCTTGGGATCCGTGAATTTGTTTTTGGGCCTTCTTTTCTTCAAACCTTAAACATATAAAAGGATTATTTTAAGAGCCGTTTTGGTAGACACAAGTTGCATTATCATTGAGCAATCCTTGTTCAAGCAAATTGTGATCAACAGACGAAGTTCTTGACCTAGTTCATCTTCCATTAAGAAGTTGCTGTGTATTTGCACCATAGGGTTTTGTAACCAAGCATCTTCCTACTATTCATCATGTGGATGAACTGAAGAACTTTGCAGCCAACCATTCTTCCTCAGTTGGTGTTCTGAAGTCGCGTACTTGGATCCGCGCATTGGTTAGTCACGTACTTAGGAGCCGTGCATCAAAGGTGGAGACTGTCACTACAGATCAAGTCCAATTGGGTATTGGGGTAAGGGTTCAACTGTAGGTTGGTAAGGTACTTGGGATTCCTTTACTTGTAACCGCTTGATTTGATAATAGTGGAGTTTCGGGAGTGGTGACCTGAAAATCACCCGGTGGGGTTTTTGCCATTAGGGTTTTCCCCATTCGTAAACAAATCACCGTGTTATTTATTTTCCGCTGCATATCTAGTTGATTGGTGATTTGTTTGTGCTTCCATAAAATTGCATGATTAATTGATTAATTAATTACTTGGCTAAATTAATTAATTAGGGTTAATCACAAGGGGTCATTCAGATTGTGACCAAACATAGATTTTCCCTATTCGTAAACAAATCATCATGTCAATTTAATTTTTGTTGCATTTAGTTAATTGGTGATTTTTTTTGTGCTACCATGCGTATTGCATGCTAATTGATTTAATCAATTAACTTGGCTAATTAATTTGTTAATTCATCACAAGGGGTCAATACATTCTTGGCCAATCACCTCTTAGAGGACATTTCTTTTGACTTCCCTTCTCACTTTATTCTATCCCTTATGGTGATATGGTGACTCATGATAAGCTCATTTTTCCTTCCGTTATCACGAGGCTTCTTTGCCATTTTTCTATCTCCTTTCCCAAGGGGCTCCTCATTTTACGGTTATAAGTGCTATAGACATTGCTATCGTTAGACGGAATGAGGCCCAGCTTTGACCGAGGTAGCCCTGAACTAAGACGGTGACTCCTCTAGCTTCTTCTGTTCCATCCACCTCCACTCTTTCGTCTTCTGTGGGTGGAGTGACTCTTGAGGCCATCATGGCACAGCTTATGCGCATGGATGCTTGCCTTGACACACTCAGTGATGAGTTGTGTCAGGTGAACACTTGTGTTGTTCGTATTGCATGATGATGGGCTGCCATGGGTGGTTTCACTGCTTATACCTTCAGAAAATGAGAGTGATGATGGCTCCAGCAGTGATGATGCTGATGAGGACGAAGGTGCTAGCTCGCCCAGTGATGATGAGATGTCTACTTGATGTACTTACCCTTTGTCACTCGTGACAAAAAGGGGTTGTAGTTTTGATATGAGAGTAGTCATATACATAGGGGGAGAATTAGCATAGGAAATTTTTGTGATAGGGGGAGTGTTTATACGATGAGGGATGTAGTGAGGTTTCTATGTATTTTTCTTTTCTTTCTTTTACATTTACCTCATGTATATTGGTCTTGTGACCATTTGACATACATTGTACTTATATTTGGGTTTATATATATTGATGTATGTCATTCACCTATCTTTACATGTGTTGTTTCTTTTCTCTCTTTATGCACATGATTCTTATATATTGTATACAATCTTTTATTTCTGTTTCACACTAAGATGCCGTGATGAGTTTTGTTTAAAGTGTTTTAGAAATATAGGACCATAAACTCTCTTCTTGCAAAGTTTTTCAAGAGTTTGTGTTAGGATAGATTTTATTGTATTCAACAAGTGAGTATGAGTTGAGTGATTTATGACTTCTCTCATATGTTCATTTGTTTGTTGTAGTTTTGTCACAGATTGCCAAAGGGGGAGATTGTTAGGACATATGTGAATCAATGTTAGGAACACCTGTCAATATTGAATTGGCTAATCCTTTGACAAAATGTACTTTACTTGTAATTGGGTAGAACTAGGATGTGTTTAATGTTTCAAGGAATAAGGTTTCAAGTTTAAGTGTTAAAGCCATGCAAGTCTGTCTAAGAAACAAGTGAAGAAGTGTTGGATTTTAAAGCTTGACAGCTAGTATCTATCGAGGTTTAAAAGGTTGCTAAAGCCCGATTCTCGACAGCTTCACGATAGATAGGTTATTTGTCGAGGTTTATGAAAATTAGTTTTTTAGAGCTGATTTCACTTTAATTCGTGAATACATATTTGGGCTTTGTTTTCTCATAACCCTAAACATATATAGGGATTGTTTTAAGGGCCGTCAAAGGTTGCGTAAGTGTGAAGGAAAGTTATGTTCATGCAAATTCTGACCGGAGACCGAATTTGCCCTAGTTCATCTTTCTCTTGAAGAAGCTGCTGTGTTTGTAAACCATAGGGTTTTGTAACCAAAGAGTTTCGTGATCTTTATCATGTTGAGGAACTGAAGAACTTTGTAGCCAACATTATTTTCAAGTTGGTGTGTAAGTTGCGTACTGGAATCTACACATCGAATTGGTTAGTCACGTACTAGAAGCCGTGCATTAAAAAGAGAGATTGTCCCTACAGAACAAGTCCAATTGGGTATTGGGGTAAGGGTTCAATAGTAGGTTGGTATAAGGTACTGGGATTCCTTTACTTGTAACAGCTTGTTATGATAATAGTGAATTCTCGAGAGTGGTGACCTTAAAATCACCAGTGGGGTTTTTGCTGTGTAGGTTTTTCCCATTCGTAAACAAATCACCTTGTCAATTTATTTTCCGCTGCACTTTGACTTGGTGATTTGTTTGTGCTACCACGCGTATTGCATGCAAATTGAATTAATTAATTAACTTGGCTAATTAATTTGTGAATTCATTACAAGGGGTCAATACATTCTTGGCCTATCAATGAGATTTTAAAGAATGCAGTGGCTGTGCAGGGGATGCTTCTCAAAGGAATGAACATGTTAAAGAAAAGAGTCACGGAGGACAATGTGGCCAACATTACTAAGAGTGGGAAACACTACAAACCACCCTTTTTGGAGAAGGATCATCTTGGTAGGGACATAGGAGAAGGGTCTAAGCCCACAGAACCTAAAGGGAAAAAAGAGAAAGAGGAAGAAGATCGAGTTTTGCGTCAATTGAAGAAAACTCAAGCTCATATATTGGTGTAGGGCTTGCTTATGGCTTCTCACAAGCATTGTAGTGCTCTCTTGGATGCTTTGAATGGGAAGGAGGTGCCTATAGAAACTTCACCACAAGAAATACTATCTCTTATAAGAGTTGAGGCCTCATCTTATCCTCTCCTTGCTTTTTTCGACAAGGAGCTTCCTCCCGAAGGAGCCACTCACATTAGACCTTCGCAAATCACCATCGAATGCATGGGTACCAAGGTTCTCGTGGTGTTGATTGATAATGGATCTGGCATTGAATGTATGCCCCCTTAGGACTGCCCTTACTATTGGCCTAGATGTGGAGACAATCATACCCTATCATTTGATCGTTAAGGCATATAACAATACTTTAAGGAAGGTTATGAGAAATTTCAAATTTCCTTGCAATATTGGTCCATTAGAGACAATTATGGAATTCCACGTCATGGATATCACTCCCAACTACAATCTTCTCCTAAGAAGGGCATGACTTCATCCTTTTAGGTCTATTCCCTCTTCTCTACACTAAAAGATGAAGATCCCCTGGAAGGGAGGGATTGCCATAGTACTTGGTGATGGTGAAATCCTAGCACCGGTTTGTGGACTTGAGGAAGGAGAAAGTGAGCTCTAATTGAATGGCTTCGAGTTTGTGAACATGGTTGATTATGGATTGAAGGATGAAAGGTATACTATGGATTTGCCCCTTATTGTAGCCATAAGATGATTTCAATGATGAAGAACATGGGGTATATGCCTGGTATGGATCTTGGGAAAGAAGGAAAAAGGGTGGCTAAATTTGCCAATTTCAAAACTCAACTAACCAAGGAAGGTTTAGAATTCTTTGAAGGCCACGACAGAATCAAGAAAAACTTTGGTACCCTTAATGGAAACTTTGTTAAAGAAGGGGGAGACTTCCTTTTTGTGGCTTTCCCGAACTTTGGGTAGGTAAGGATGAAAAAGTGTATCATGGTTGGGAGATATTCTTCAATGAGAAGCTTACTTTCAAGGAGAAGCCTACTGTAGTGATCAAGGAAGTTCAAGAGGAAGTTGATTGGGTGGACTACATGGATGCCGAAGCAATGGAAACTATGCTGAAGATGGAGGGGGATGTGTTCACCATCAGGTGATCCTTTTACCTTCATCGTGCCCACTGCGGGGCAACTTAATAATTGGACTTGGGTTGGGTTTTCTAAGAATGTGGGAAAGAAAGTTTGTAATGCAAGTCCCAATGTACTTTTCAACATTTTTAATAAGATGAATTCTGATTTGGCTTATTTTGATGTGTCCCTTAATATTGAAATTCTACACTTAAATGATTTTAATGAATTTGGAAATGAAATTATTAAACAATTGGAAAAGAAAATTGAACCTATGGAACTAACTTTTGAAACTCTTAATTTGGGCAATGATGAGAATCCACGCTTAATTAAAATTGGCACAACCCTAAATGAGAAAGAAAGAAAAGACCTCAAAGAGCTGCTCACAGAATTTCAAGAAGTGTTTGTATGGTTCTATGAAGATATGCCTAGTATTGATCCCGAGATAGCTCAACACCATATTGACACTCACGCTCACATGGTACCCATCAAGCAAAATTTGAGATGTATGAGAACCAAATGGCTTTCAAAGATCAAAGAGGAGGTCATCAAGCAATTGAATGTCGGGTTCATTAAACCCGTACACCAAACCGAATGGATAGCCAATGTTGTGCTTGTACCTAAGAAAGACAAGAAGGTAAGAATGTGCGTGGATTTTAGGGATTTGAACAAAGCTTTCCCTAAGGATGATTTCCCTCCTCCACACATAGATGTTTTAGTGGATAACATAGCAGGTAATGCTTTGATGTCTCTTATGGATGGTTTCTCGGGATATAACCAAATCAAGATGGCTCCTAGGGATATGACCAAGACTACCTTCACCATAGAATAGGGAATTTATTGTTACACCATTTTGTCGTTTGGGCTCAAGAATGCGAGTGCAACTTATTAAAGAATGGCCACAACCCTGTAACATGATATGATGCATAATGAGTTAGAAGTGTATGTTGATGATATGATTGTGAAATCCAAGGAGAGAGAGGGTCACATTATTAATTTGAGGAAGTTCTTTGAGAGTATCAAGGAGTATAGGCTGAGATTGAACCCGTAGAAATGCACCTTTGGGGTGACTGTGGGGAAGTTGTTGGGTTTCTTGGTAAGTTTTTGAGGGATAGAAGTTGACCCATCAAAAATCAAAGCCATATTAGAAATGCCTCCACCCAAGAGCAAGAAAGAGATAAGAGGATTTTTGGGGTGATTACAATACATCAGCCAGTTCATTGGCAAACTCACTTCCACTTGTGAGCCCATTTTCAAGCTCTTAAGAAAGAATGAACCCCATGAATGGAATGATGAATGTCAAAAAGCTTTTGGGCTCATCAAGGAATATCTCCTCCATCCACCTATCTTGATACCCCCGACGCATGGAAAGCCATTACTCTTATATTTTTCTATCATAGAAGATGCGGTTGGAAGTATGCTTGCACAAAAAGATGATAAGAATGAGAGAGCCATGTACTATTTGAGCAAAAGGTTCCATAATTATGAGATTAGATACACACCCATAAAAAATCATGCTTTGATCTTGTATGGGCCGTACAAAAGTTGAGACACATTATCCTACCTTTCTAGATATGGGCAGTGGCCCGAATGGATCCATTGAAGTACTTGTTTGAGAAACCTGCATTAAGTGGAAGACTATCAAGATGATTGATCCTATTAGCATTATTTTATTTGAAGTATGAGGTAAGGAAAACTATAAAAGGGAGTGTTGTTTCATATTTTTGTGTTGAGAACCCTGTAGAAGGAGAGGATGGTAGATAAGATTTTTTGGATGAGGAAATTTTGTACATTGAAGATGTATTTCGATGGAGCTATGAACCAATATGGGAATTGGATAGGAGTACTCTTAATCACTCCTGAAGGATCTCACATACCCTTGTAGTTAAGTTGAACTTTGAGGCAACTAATAACATGATGAAATATGATACTTGCATCGTCGGAATGGAAGCTCTTTAAGAGTTGGCAGTATAAGAGACCAAGGTCTTTGGAGATTCGACTTTGGTTATAGCTCAAGCACAAAGCTTATGGAAAGTGAAGGAAGAGCACTTAAAGCCTTATTAGCAATATCTGGAGGATTTGACGAAAACCTTTGACAAGATTGAATATACGGTCATCCTTAGAGCTCAGAATCAGTTTGCAGATGCCTTGGCCTACTTTAACTTCCATGATTGAAATACCTGAAGGAGTATGGACACGACCCCTAAAGATTGAACAAAGTTATAGGTTGGTACACAAAGAGAAGGCCAAAGCTTTAGTCTTGGTTATAGAAGAGGAAGGGGTTCCTTGGTATTATGAAATCATGAAATTCTTGGAATTAGGGGTATATCTAGATGGTGCTAACAAGAGAGAGCATTGTTCGATTAGGATGATGGCAATGCAATACATCTTACGCAGAGGTCAGCTCTATAGGAGATCCTATGATGGCAAACATCTTCGTTGTCTAAGGAAAGAAGAAGCCGAGAAAGTCATGGAAGAAATCCATCAAGGGATTTGTGGTCCTTACATGAATGGGAGAATGTTAGCCCAAAAGATCTTAATGATAAGGTACTATTGAAACATGATGGAGACCGATTGTGTAGACTTTGTGAAGAGTTTCCACGATTGCTAAACACATGCAAATTTGAATCATGTGCCACCTAGTGAGCAATACAACATGACCTCTCCATGGCCTTTCTTAGTTTAAGGCATAGATGTGATTGGAAGAATATCCCCTAAGGCCTCGAATGGACACAAATACATCCTAGTGGTAATTGACTACTTCATTAAGTGGGTCTCCAACTATGTATTAAAGCTAAGCATGTGGCCAGATTCATAGAGAATAACATCATTTGTCGATATGGGGTACCCCAAGAGATTATCTCCGATAATAGTTCCCACTTTAAGGGAGAGGTTAGTGATGGAAAAATACATGTTTGTATCGCATACAAAACATACGCAGCGGAATTAACGGATTTACTTCATTTGCAATTGATAACATGTGCCATGTAAGTTTCAAAATATAAGAACAAGAGAGTGTACCTTGATGCGGTGAAATTCAAAACCAAAGATTAGAAGCACTTGGGAACACTTTTAATCTTCACTCCAATTCCACTTGATGCCCAAGAAGTGTGGTCTCTCAGTAAGTTATATGTGTAAGTTCTAGAGAGAATGAAAGAGTGTCTAACACTCATATACATACCAATTCATGTAACTTGTTGTTGTTACAAAATTCTATATGTTTCTCTCCTAATAACTGATTATCTAATTGGGCTAACCTTTTGGGCCTTTCTAATTGGGTTTTAGTATGTGGCTTGGAATGGGACCAAAAGGGAACAAATAAGACACTAGCTTCAATGGGCCTTAGGCTTTTCTGTCAACTCTTGACAAGTCCAAAGTTATCATTAATTATATTTAATACCACTATATAAATATAATTGCACTCTAGGCCTTATTAATAAATTATATCCCAAGACTTTATTGTACATGCAACCCTTTCATAAAATATTTGTAGTAATACAAAGTCATGAATGTAGATTGCCACTTTGTAAATTATTACATCTTAATCCTTGAGTACCCAGTTTAATCCTTTAAGTTATTCATCATATATTTATGAAATCCAATTTCATAAATATATACTTTAGTAACTATTTACTAAAGTAGTTAAGCCTAACATTCTGAATAACAAACCCATTAAACTTATCTGAGGGGAATATTTTGTATCTCCATTAAGAGACTATGAATTCCATCTTGAGAATATATGTTCCATCAACACTAATATGGCTACCCAACATATTGAGGTTTTGACCGTTACTTTAGATCTCACTCCTAATATATCAAAGCAACCTACATTTCATGATCAAGTCCATTATTCTCTCAGGATTAAGAGTTCATGTAAAAAGAAGTTGTGAGATTTATTATTCATTTGACAGTCGTTAGGAGAATAATAAATCTCACAGTAGTCCAGTTCAATATATCTTAACTCTTAAAACATATCAACACATCAACTAGAAGTCTTCACTTCCATGATCAAGACAAATCATCTTAGTTGATATGTTATAGTCTTCGCAGATAAAATGCCCAATTTCATCACCGACTACGAACTAAAATTATGAGTTTACTACGAACTTGTAATTTATATCTTCTGTGACTTTTCACATAAATCACTTACTATGCATCTCATGGACTATATGATAATGTCTAAATATTCATGTTACCATCATTTTAGATAAAAATAAAGCAACTTTATTAATCACAACATTAAGTCATACATAATGTCATACAAATAACATACATAGCATCATACAATAGGATTTTAGAGCACTAATCCTAACAGTTAGAAAGATCATGGAACTATACAACATTGAGCGTCACAAGTCTTCACCATATCGACCGCAGACCAGTGGGGCCATAGTAGCAACCAATAAGAATGTCAAGAACATCCTAGCCAAGATGGTCGTGACATACAAGGATTGGGAAACTCCCATTTTACTTATGGGGTTACAGAACTTATATCCGTGCATCGACTGGGGCAATCACTTACTCTTTGGTCTATAGTAGTGAAGCGGTACTTCCCATTGAGGTGGAGATACAATCTTTGAGAGTGCTAGTAGAAACGAAGGTCCTAGAGGAAGATTGGAGGAAACAAAGATATAAGCCATTGGCTTTGATAGATGAGAAGAGAGCTAAGGCACAATACCATACACAAGGATACCCAAAGAGAATTACTAAAGCATTTAACAAAAAGGAGAAATCTAGAAACCTTAAAGAAGGGGACTTGGTCCTAAAGGTGCTTAGAAATGAGACTTTTGATCCAAGAGGAAAGATGAAGCCGAGATGGTTTGGGCCTTTTATTATCAAGAAGATCATGTCAGGAGTTGCTACAAGAATTACAGATTTGGATGGGGAAGAGATGCTTTGCCCAATCAACATGGATAGACTCCGAAGGTACAACATTTGAAAGAAAAAGAAAAAAGCCTGCTAGGTTGAAAACTCAGAAGGGCAGCCTAGGTAAAAGTTAAGGAAAAAGATCCATGCTAGATTGAAAACCTGAAAGGGCAGTCTAGGGAAAAGATAGGGGAAAAGGCCATGGGCATGGCAAAAATTCCTAAAAGGACGTTATGGGCAAAAATTACATGGCATTGAAAAAAGAAAAATGATGACAATAAGCAAAGATAATAAATGGACGGTTCTCTCATTGCTCAAATTAAAAGATAATAAACTGTTTCCATAGGGGATTTGGAACATTCCAATCCTTTATTAAATTCATAAGAAAAGACATGAGAATCATAAAGTGCAAAAAAGTAAAATTTGAGGCATATCAAGGTGATCGGTTAGTCTTGCTTTCTTTTGATTGGACTTTTGTAAGCTTTCTCAACTATGTGAACCCACTTTATAACAGCCTCTAAGTCATTTCTTATACCCTGAAGTTGGATGAAGCAATTAGATCCTCTCATATGGCCATATCTGGAAAAGGAAAGAGAGAATGATAGAAAGTATGAGTAAAAGGAAAAGAGAGAGAGAGAGAGAGTATAAAATAAGAAAATGAAAAGACGATATAAGGAGCCTCGATGGGTTGAAAACCGAAAGGCATTTTATGTAAAAGTTAGAGGAATCCCACTAGGTCAAGGACCTAGGCAAAAATTAGAAATAAAGAGAGAGGTTCATCCACTTTGACTTAATGGTATAGGAAAAATACAAGAAAGGCCAAAAGGAGTGAGAGCCTCTTTGACACTATGGTCAAGTTTCTTGATCTATGCCAAGACCTTAAAAAGAGAGAACTCTACTGTTGGAAAGCTTGGAGAAGTGTTCTCTGAGTTTAGAATGTGTTTGGTGAAGGTTTGGTGGGCCCAACGATTATTTTTTACTTGAATAAAGGCAATTAGGGTTTTTGGCCCTTAGTACACGCACGTAGAGTCAAGACTGCGCACCATGGTCAAGAGTTGCACATAGGAAGGAAGGCAGAGACACACCTTTTTCTTGGTTCGATCATGTTTTCTCCAGAAGCTTCTCCTTTGAGTCTTACAGCCTAAAAAAAATACTCAAGGCATAATTCAACCTCAGAATTCCCAAATATCAAAGATCAAGAGTAGCAGAATTACACAAAGTTTCCACAAGTTTGTAATTTAAGTACATATCCAAAATAAAAGCATAAGTGTGAAAGATGTTCTTAAATACAACCCAATTTCTCAAATCAAATCCAAAGAGCAGGAATGTATACTAAAAAGAGAAGAATGATAAAAGCAAAAAAAGAAAAAAGAAAAATGCTATGCTATGCTGTTTGTGTCTGTGTTTGTCTGTCTGTCTACAGGATCACTAAAAACATCTCTTCCTCAGCTGATAGCTTGGAGTCAACTCTGAACCTCCACTACCATCACCGCCATCATCATCTCTAACATGCTCACCACCGTATAGCTGCCTGGAATACTCGACCACCTCCAGCTTGAGGTTCCTCGCAAGCCAAATGAGCTCCTCATGCTCTTGCAAAGTGGGCTGAATTGGAAGAGGATAATGTTAGGATAAGGGTTGAGGGATGCAAGAAAAGTAAAAGAAAGAATAAAAGATAACTCACCGCCTGTGTACCATCATGAAAAGGGTAACTTGTAACATTCATATTGCGGCCAACAGGACACTCCCAAGCAAAGCTGTTAGGGTCATAAGCATAGACTGACCAGGGCAGATAGGGAGGGTCAATAGGAGCACCAGCGCCCGTCTAACACAAGTGTTTTATTTGAATATCACCAATCTACAAGAATGCAAAATGATGGATGGTTGAAAGAAGACGAGAGAAGCAAAAGCACATACCACAATAGTAAGGGAAGGTTTGAGGCCAGTCTCACTAAACTCGTCATAGTCTAGGTCATTCGTGACTCACTTAGTGTAGGGGATGCTCGGCCCCTATAGGTCATACTCTGCGGTTGTTATGGAACGAAAGGCAAGCATAAACACTAGGGGGTCCATCGGAACCTAGGGCACGTCCTCACCGCTAGCTGGTAGCACACCCTTTCTACTAAGTAAATCACCCTCAATCTGGCACCTTCAAGGGTTTGGGTGATCCTAGAAGCAACAATAACAGCTGCCTCCAAGTTTGGGTTCACGATAGGATCAACACTAGCCTAGGGACTCCATACAATCTGTGACAACACATAGGGTTAGAAAAAAAATCCTAAGAAGCATGCAAGGAATAAAATCCACTGATCGAGGTGATGCTCTTCAAATCCACTACAGCTCCCTGAGTGATAAGACCATACTCCACGGCCCAGTGCTAAAAAGATATAGTTGTTTACAAGATGTTATGATACGGTTTGCATGATGCAAATATAACAGTTCGTAAGATGACAATTTGCAAGAGGTTATGGGGCAGTTTGCAAGGGAACATGACAGTTTGAAAGATGGAAATTTGCAAGAAAACATGGCAAAGTTTTCAAGGTATAGATATGGCAGTTTGCAAGATGTGGATATGAATGTAGTTAGCAAGAATATGATACATAGTCTTATCCTAAATGGCATGTGGATATATGTGATCATAAGGGTTGAGAATGCATGAGCTATAAGAGAAAAGGGAAGCAAACTAACCTTGAGGAGCTTTCAAGGTCCCACTAGCTGGCGCAAAGTCCCCCGGCTAAGAATGTCAAAGGAGGAATAGAAGTAGGCCAAGCACGCTTGCCCCTAATTAGCATTCTGAGCCCTCTTAAAGTCCCATAAAAGGGCCAGCCACCTTAAGAACACCGTCTATCCCTACTGGCGAAGAAGTATGCCCCCAATAGGTGCAACAAAAAGATCCCGGTCATCTGGGTACACTTCTTAGCCATCCCCTATAGACAATGCATAAAATCCGCCTTATGGTTGGTGTAGTGGATCGTTTCCATGGCTACCTCCTCCCAAGCAATTTTAGACCCAGCTAAGTGCTCGACTCACCCTCTAAACTTACGGAGACCCCATCAAACCGTAGGCCAATCATGTAGTGGAAGTCATGGGGAGTGATGGACATCTCTTGATCAACAATATGAAAGGTGTGAGTAGTGTCCCACCATCTCTTAGCCAAAGTTTGCAAAAAGATGGCACTAACAGATCTCTTAAGTAGCAAACGGATAACGAGCTTGAAGCTCGAAACATGTACGTGGCCTCGAATCTCCTCAATAAGGATGCTGTACCATACTAGTGCCTGGCTGGTACTCCTTATGCTAAAGTATGGAGGTAAAACTTGCAAAAAGAGAATGAGATTAAATTAATAATTAGGTGAAAAGAGTAGGGGGAAAGTGACAATGGATTCACAATAGGATGAGATATGACATGGGACGTACAGTTAAATGCAAAAATGGTGAGGAATGATGTTATAATTGCAAATAGATGAAGAATGGATGAAAAAAGAGTTCAAATGCCTAAACTAGGGTTTTTGCCTAGTGCCATGCATGCACAGGAATGAGGCTGCGTGTGTAGGATTCTGCATGTATGGGAAGGTTAGAATCTACGTGCACATTAACTGAAGAACAGACACACAAGTGGAAGAACAAGCCTGCGTACGCATGAATTCAGGTTGCATGCGCAAGAACATGTCTGCGCGTGCAGGCCCGAGCTTGCGCATGTAGGACCGTACAAGAAGGTTGTTCTTCAACATTTTTAAGTTTTCTCAACCAAAACTCATCCTAAAGATGTTCCTACCGCTTCTAAAGTGCCAGGTTTTCATCTAGACCCATCCTACAGCAAAAGCCAAGCATTTACAAACCTAAACACATATCAATATGGAAGATCAAAGGAAATACTTGAAAATGAAAAAAACTCACTGAGTCGGCCTTTGCACCCTCAGAAAGATGATGCTATAATCTGTAGGTCAAGGGAGAAGCCTCTTTCAGCCTTATTGCTCCATTCCAGTGGATGAGATGAAATGTATCAGTGGAAAGGATGTAGGAACTCTTCTTGGACTTAGGTGCCACTGAAAGAGATGAGAGAGTTTGAGAGAGAAATTAAGATTGAATAGAGGAGGGGATGAGAGTTAGTTGGTGAGGGAATGAGAGAGAGGCAAAGGGTTTTTGTAGAGGGAGTTAGAGAGAATATAAAGAGATGAGGGAGATGAAGAGAATGAAAAAAGAAATGGCTAGTAACCATTGGAGAAAAAAAAATGAAGAGGTGGGAACATACCTGATGGCTAAACTACATGTAGTTTAGGCCTCCTTGCTAAACTACGTGTAGTTCAACAAAAAAAAAAAAATTAAAAAAAATAAAAAGTAATTTTTTTTTTCAAATATCCCCAGGAAGTTCCTAGGAGGTTGGAAATGCAAAGGAAAATTAAAAAATACATCCAAAATTGATAGAAATGCCCTAGTAGGTGAAGAACACAAGGACCTTTAAAAGCATCCCCAATGGGTTGAAAGCATCAAAAACATCACTTAGTGGATCAAAAATCACTGTGAAAATTCCTCCATGAGTCAAGATCATCTACCAAATCCCAAGTAAATTTCAGTATCATAAGGGACTCCCCCGTGGGTCCAAAACACAGAAGCAGCCTCCTTGAGAGTTACAAAAATGAAATTTCCCCAATGAAGTTGATAAAACCCCCTTGAGAATGGAATTAGCATCAATCCCTAGTGAGTCATAAGAAAGAAGAAGTCAGTTTTTCCCTAGTGGAGGAAAATTTTCCCCAGTGAGCAAAACACCACTAAGAAATCCCCAGTAATCTACCTCCTCCCTGGTGGACCGCATACCATCAAGACTTCATGGTAGGTTAGAATCATCACCAAGACATTTCTTAGTAGATTACACTCCCCAGTGAGTCCTTTAGCATCCTTAGTGGATCTTTCATCCAAAAATAGTCAAGCAAGTTAGAATTCGTGCACATATCCTACGGGAGTTGAACATGTAGGCACGAAACCCCATACAAATCAGAAAGGAAGACCAAAGAACTTGTGCACATATCCTATGAGAATTGTATATGTGGGCACGGGCCACACACTAGTCAAACAAAATCGAAATACAGAATTTGTGCACATATCCTATGGGAATTGAACATGCAGGCACATCATATAGAACTTGTGCACATGTACCACGGGAATTGAACATACAGACACATCATACAGAACTTGTACACATATCCTACGAGAATTGAACATGCAGGCTTAGACCCTATACAATACAAAGATTGTGAACATATCTAATGGGAATTGAACATGTAGGCACATCATACAAAATTTGTGCACATATCCTCCGGGAATTGAATATGCAGGCACAATGCAAGAGGTAAAGATAGAGATAGAGACCAAGGTCACCCCAAGGCAAAAGCCTCACTAGAATACGTAGAGATGGAGATAGAAGACAGGTACCACCTAAAGAAGTTTGAGGCAAGAGCCCTAGATGGACACTAAAGATATGTATCCTTTTAATCTTGTAAGAGCACCTTTGTTTGCTTGGTTGATGGTTGCGGCCATTGGCCTTGTTTGTTTTTCTTTTTTAAAGACTCTAGGATAGTAAGTCATTCGCCTTTTGTTTATAATTGGCAAAACAGGTTCTGGGATAGTGAACCTGTCGTTACTCGTTTCCCGTGCAACAAAGGTGGGAATTAAAACATACAAATTCCACTCAACTCTTCGGAGTTGCACCTCGCCCCATGTATGCGTGACGTGTGTCATGTGCATGGGTTGGGCTCGAGCCGTACATCGAAATAAAATGTTTTGTCTCTTATTCTTATGATTCCATTAGCAGAGCTTACAAATCAAAAGTGGGGCATCTGTAGACATCACATTTTGTACTCCTTACGACTCAGGCCCCCGTTCCCCAATGATGCTAAAATTCTAAGACGTAAGGTTGGTTTAGGGCCTACTCAGATGTTAAATTGACTTGAAAAATGTTAAAATAAAAAATATAACTTCTAATGAGCAAATAAATATATTTTTGGAAAAGTAAAGCCAAGGAAGCCCTCGGCTTGCGCAAGCAGGATCAACCTGCGCGCACAGCCATGATGCATGAACACGCAGGTTTGATCCTACGCGCGCATGTAGGGTTCTAGAGACATAAAAAAGACAAGTTTTTTACATTAAAGACTGAGGTTTGGAATGAATCCCACATTGTCTGGGAGCCGTTCCAAACTCTCATTTTCACAATATAAATAGCCATTCATGGTACATTTTCAAAACACATAGAAATCATAAGGGAAAAGACTAAGATTCACTCGAAATGGTGAATCAAAGAGGGAGTTTTTCATAAAACATCCTCAAGTCAATTTTCTTTTGATTGAGACATTTTCTGGCCTTGATCTTTGAGTTTAATATTACTAATAACTTTTTTATTGATTGTGAATAGATTTGACTGAGGGGTATGGTTAAAAATCAAGCCTAGGAGTTTTTTTTTTTTTTTTTTTTGAGGTATTGAGTTCTAAACTCTTTTCTCTCTTTTCTGTTTTAATCTTATTGTTTATCTTGTTTCTTTTCTTGTTTTGTGTTTTAATATGTTTAAGTAGTTTAGGTTTTTGTAGTGTTTATGTTTTAAAGCAAGTTAGGATGTTAGATTTATTGTTTTGAAGTCCTACTCTATTTTTTGTGTTGTTGTGTTCTTGGCTAGGGTTTCTGTGGCTGAACCCACGTGTGCATAATCCTGCCTGTGCACACAGGCTGGATTATGTGCATGCAGACTTGTTCATGCATATGGATGATCCTGCCCAGAAACCCTAACCCTAATTTATCTGATTTTGTTTCTTATTTCCTTGCATAAATATGCTTTTGTTTTAATCCTCCTTTGTATGTATGAGTCTTTGTTATTGTTTGTTTGTTTGTTTTCCTTTCACATGTTAAATTAGGGTTTATCTTCTATTTTCTTGTTTTGATGTGATGAACACGCATTCACATGTTCATGCATTAATGCCATAGGTATTGAGATGTAGCAAGGTAAGTAAGGTAAGTCATGCATTCATATGTACATGCATTTTGTTTGTGACATAATCTTGTCTAGGATGAATGAACATGATATGGTGGTTTGAATAAGCGTGTTAGTGTTCTTAATATTTTCCAATGATCTCTTGATGATACCATGATTATTTGCTACCTATGATCTACCTTGATTTATTGTTTATATGCTTCTGCCTTGGATATGATATGATGATATGATGCTAGATGAATGCTAGGTTGATGTGAGATGCCATGCTAGATGAATGTTAGGTTGATTTGAGATGCCATGATAGATGTATGTTAGGGTATGCCATGATAGATGAATGACTAGGTTTTGGGATGAGTGATATCATGTTGTATGCTTAGATGTATGCTAGTGTGTGTGTCCGTTAGAATGCTATATATTAAGTATACCTTTAATAGGGTTGAGACACAAGACACTGTGAGAGGAAGCCAACCTTAGGGTTAGGCGGTTTTAGGTGCCTAACACCTTCTCAAAACCATACATAAACTTCGAACCCATATCTTTGGTAGTAAGATAAAAAAAAGGTTATTCCTAGAGAGGACGCTATATATATGGTTCCTAGACCATTGCAAAAACTAGGCGGCGACTCCCAGTTGTGTCCATATACCCCTCCTCCACGAGACTCGTCAGCCTCATGGAGATTCGTCAGCTCCATGGGGATTCGTCAAGCATTCGACAAATCCTAATAGGTGGCGAGCGCTTAAGAGCCGACGATTGGGTAAGATGAACAACGCGACCAAGAGAATAACACCAAGACCGATGGATGGGCTTGCATGAACCTAACGAATAGATGTGTTGGGCCACACAGATCTTTATGTATTCTCCACGCATAAACCCCTACATGGAAATAACTTGCATACCACGCCCTAAGACCCTACTCCATGTTTGTGCTTTCCCAATATGGGAAATAAGGCCCGAAGAGCGACGGATAAGTGTTTACCATTCTTTAAAATGCTGAAGAAGGCCTTCGAATGGACCGATGTTTTTAATACTACAAGAAACAAGGTTCAAGTTCAAGTGTTAAAGCTATGCAAGTCTGTCCAAGAACCAAGTGAGAAAGTGCAAGATTTTAAAGCTCGACAGCTAGCATCTATCGAGGTTTAAAAAGCTGTGTAGCTTGTGTCTTGACAGCTAGCTCAATAGATGGCTATCTATCGAGGTTTATGAAACTCAGTTTTTCATAGCTGTTTTTCATCCAATCCGTGAATGTATGTTTGGGATTTCTTTTCTCACAACCCTAAACATATATAAGGATTTTTTTAAGGGCTGTCATAGCTGATGCAACTCAATGCAAAAGTTTTTCACAAGCATATTGAAAACTAGAGACATTTGCTCTAGTTCATCTTTTTCTTGAAAAAGCTGCTGTGTTTGTACACCATAGGGTTTTGTGACCAAGCAACTTCATGATCTTCATCGTGTGATGAACTGAAGAACTTTGTAGCCAACATTCTTCTCAAGTTGGTGATTAAGTCGGATACTGGGATTCGCGCAATTGGTTAGTCACGTACTGGGAGCCGTGCATTTAAAAGGAGAGATTGTCACTACAGAACAAGTCCAATTGGGTATTGGGGTAAGGGTTCAACTGTAGGTTGGTATAAGGTACTGGGATTCCTTTACTTGTAACAGCTTGTTTTGATAATAGTGGATTCTAAGGAGTGGTGACCTTAAAATCACCCAGTGGGGTTTTTGCCATGTAGGTTTTCCCCATTCGTAAACAACTCACCGTGTTAATTTATTTTCCGCTACATACTTTAGTTAATTGGTGATTTATTTGTGCTACCATGTATTTTGCATGTTAAATTGATTAATTAATAAACTTGGCTAATTAATCAATTAATATATCACAAGGGGTTAATACATTCTTGGCCTATCACCTTACGGCCATCAGCTCAACTCTTATTCGAGAGGAGGACCACATTCAATGGAGAAGTTGGACTTTGCGCTGGTCATGACCACATTCTTGGCCTAGGTGTGTTCCCCCCCTCCCCCCCCCCCCCCCCCCAACCTTATGGAGAAGTTGGACTTTGCGCTGGTCATGGCCACCCACAAACTTAGGCCATACTTTGAAGCACACACCATAGTGGTTTAGACAGACAAACCTCTAAGGAAGACAATGAACAATCTGGAGGTAGCTGGGCGATTGATTTTATGGGCTATTAAGCTAAGTGAGTTTGACGTATAGTACCAACCAAATCACTATCAAAGTTCAGGCATTAGCTAACTTTTTCATTGAGTTCACAATGAAGAAGGACGAAGGTTGGGGGGCAGTACCATGGGTAGTCTAGATGGACGGATCGTCCAACATACATGTTGGCAGGGTCGGAGTAGTCTTGCAGTCTCCACAAGGGGATGAGATAGAGTGTGCGGCTTGCCTCCAATTCCTGACAAACAACAACAAAGCCGAGAATAAAGCATTGCTGACAGGCCTTAACTGTTAGGATTAGTGCCCTTAAATCCTATTGTATGATGCTATATATGATATTATGTACGACATGATGTATGACTTAATATTCTGATTAATAAAGTTGTTTTATTATCATCTGATGTATTAGTAACATGAATATTCGGACATTATCATATAGTCCATGAGATGCATAGTATGTAATTTATGTGAAAAGTCATAGAAGATATAAATCACAGGTTCTTTGTAAACTTATAATTTTAGTTCGTAGTTGGTGATGAAATTGGGCATTTCATCTGCGAAGACTATAACATGTCAACTAAGATGATTTGTCTTGATCATGAAAGTGGTGACTTCTCGTTGGCCCCTTCATTTGTTTGGTGAGCCTCCTCTCCCTTTACTTGCATGTCAGCTTTGTCATCGTCAACCTCCATAACCACGTCGCACCCACGAGGAGTCATCGGGACCATGGTGTCGATCTAGATCTGAGAGAAGTCCAAACTAGGAAAGAAGGCAATGGTCTGCTTACAGAAGTCCTTAAAGCCTTCACCATATTAGTCACCTAACTCATCAAAATAAGGCTAAGAATCTTTGTACTCCACCACAGCGTTTGCTTTGGCCATGTTGACTTGTTCACGAAGGGTAGCCAACTCTGTTGTCAAGTTAGTGTTGGCCTTGGTCAGCTTTTCTACCCGACGGGTGCTCCTTTCTTGCTGGGCCTTCAGGTCATTTACTTCACCATTAAGTAGATGGAAGGCATCCTTGAATTTCTTCAAATTGTCTCTATCAACGCCATGTGGGTATGCAGGCGCCTGACCACCGCCTCCTAAGCTACGCACCTAATTTGTAGGGCTCGCATCTTCACTAAGGCCTAGAAAAAGGTGATGGACGGTTAGATTTAAGATAGATGAAGGAAGTAAACTACTAGAAGAAGAAAAAGGGACCTTACCCTCATCAAGTCGAAAAGACTGAAATCCCCAAAAGACTCCCTTTCATGCTCGGAGCACTCATCGAGGTCCGCATCCTTGATAATGGATTGGGCTGTCTCCACAGCATACCGCTTGTCTCTCACGAACAAAGCAATGGGTGTGGGGGTGACGGGTCCCTGAGAGGTCATGAGACCCTTACCCATGCCATGATGCAGGGGTTCAGAGCTCTTTTAAGAAGGCCCTACTTGGTCCAAACGAGCAGAAGGATCAGATACCTTCTTGGCTGGACGATCATTATTGCCCTGGCCTTTCTTCTTTGGGTCCACCTTCGCTGAAGAGGCCAATGATCCCCCCACTTTGACATGGGCAGCAGCAGCCTTCTTCACCTCTAGAGATCTTTTGAAACCAACACACGGGTAATGAAGCTGATGAACCAATTAAATAGATGAACAAAGTAAGAAGGGAAATAAAACTTATGTAAACAAGACTGAGCATCCAACTATCGGGCTTTGTCCGTCGGTATGGGTCCACCACAGAAAGCGTGTAGGATGTGGAGGGTGACCAACTTTTTCCAACTTCTCTCCATAAAAGGATTGAGAGAATTCGATTGATGAAGTCCTCCTACTCCTCGTTGATCATCGGGGAAGAAAGATAAAGAATGACATGTGTCAAGGTTAGATAAGAATAAAGGTCGATGGACGAGACACTAAGCAAGGAATGACGACTCATCAGATTTATCTAAAATACCCTAAGTATTGTCAAACCCGTCGGGCATACTATCCCATTCGTTGGGTCTGCACACCTAATTTGAACCTTGTACGAAGAAGTAATTGCCTTTCCAATCATGGTTGGAATTAGGCATATCAGAGACTAACCTGAGCGACGTTTTATGACGTACAAAGTTGAAGAAACCCTTGGATGCCATAATCTGTTAGGGCTTGTAACAATAGAAGAATTTGTCGAGGGTGAGACGAAGACAACTCCCACTTATTTGTCCCTACAACACTTCAGCCCCCAGAAAAATCCTCGATGCGTTTGGGGTGATCTGGCAGACGGACACATCTAGATAATCAGCAATTTTTCCACAGTAGCACTTCTCAGTTTTTCTCGCCATTCATATGGGAATGTCGTCAGGAATATGGAAGTGATGATGAAGCCTACTAAAACCGTCCTTCGTCATCTTAGGAATAAAGTCGTTCACCGACCAGATTGGCAGAAGGATGAGCTAGAGGGTTTCCTCTCCTCCACTTCCTCTTCCTCTGCTTCTTCTCTTCCCTCTTTCTCGGAAGAACAACCTGTGAGAGATCAGGGTGAAAACTCGGTCCTCAGAAAAGGGGTTAGGCATTGGCACCTTCCATTTTCAAGATCATATGGAGTTGCCACTTATTTTATAAGTAAACTAAGAAAACTATACAAAAGATTACAAAATATCTTGAATAATACATGATGATGCAAAGAAAATCAGTAGGCTGAATGCTTCAGGCTTCAATGGGCTAGTGATTGCTTGCGAGTTCTAAAAAGAAAATGACACAAGATCAAAGGTGACAGGGATGAACCGGCCAAGAACTGTCTGATGCTTAAGTTAGTTTTTTTTCTCTAGAATGTTAAAATTCCAACTTTGGGAGTAGTGAGAACTTACTTCTATTTGATGTGGATGAGTCCTTAGATAGTGAGCTTTGGAGTGGTTACTTGTTTTGTAACTTCCCCAATATTTGTGGAAGTTAGAAGGTTTAGACTTAGCTTCCACAACTGCTATAGAAATTAGAATGTTCAATCTTATCTTCTACAACTGCCATTGGAAGTTAAGTACTTAGTAGGAAGTTATAGCGATGAACAAGGATCTTGCTCATGTTTCAAAATAGTAGCATGTGGTCCGGTTCACAAGCTTTTGTAGATAAATCCATTTCTAGAAATTTCTTAAGTGTTAGGGGGTTGTCCAGGTGCTTTCTTGATGGACGACCTTCATGCCCATGGACGACCTTCCAACGAGGGACAACCTTCTTATGTTAGGATAACCTTTCTAATCTAGACGACTTTTATGGATGAATTGGAGTTGGGTTCAAATATTTTTAGTTAATTGTCAGTTGCCCCATTGTCCAAGGGTCGTCCAGGGTACTGTAGAACTTACTTTTTTTTTTTTGGACGCGCGTCTTTGCGTCATTTCTATGGTTGAATTTTATTGTTCTAGGCTGTGCCATGTGTCATGACCTCATTTGTGATTTGTCTCATCAATTTAACTTTTCGAAGAAAAATGCCATGTGGTGTTCTCTAGTTGGTCGTGTCATTTCAGATGCCAAATTTCATTGCTTATAAATAGTAGAATTTCTCTCCTACCCTTCACATTTCCCAAATTTTCTCCATTGACATTCGTCATCCAGTGCCTCTTCTAGAAGTAATTCCGCATCTTTAGTCCTCTTTCGTCTAGAGCCAAGTATTCTCTTCATTCTCGTCTTTAGGTTTTCCTTCAAAATTTCTTCAAAATGTTTGAGATTTTCGTTTCTTTGTCTAGTAATAGTGTTGATAAGGAGATAGATGAATACCATGACACTACTAGTTATAGTGGTTCCAGTAATGATAGTAGTAGCAGTAATAGTGGAGGGAACACCATAGATGAGCAATACACGTCTGGTGTTCCTAGGGTTCCTTTAGAGGTTCTTCAGGAATAGCTTAGGATGAGGGCAGCTTTTGGGCCACAAGTTGGAACCTTGACGAGTGTTCCCTCATCCATTCCTTTAGACGAGGTAGAGACAGTATATAGTTGTGCTGTAGGAGTCCATTCCAAGACGGATGAAAAGAGACTTACCTCCCTTAGGAGTTGGTATCAAATTCCTGATGACCTTAACCCTAGGTTAGCTGTTCGTGGGGAGTGGTTTTGTGACCCTCTGTAAGGATTAGTGCCCTTAAATCCTATTGTATGATGCTATGTAAGTTATTATGTATGACATTATGTATGACTTAATGTTGTGATTAATAAAGTTGTTTTATTATTATCTAAATTAATGGTAATATGAATATTTGGACATTATCATATAGTCCATGAGATGTATAGTATGTGATTTATGTGAAAAGTCACAGAAAATATAAATCACAGGTTCTTTGAAAATTCAGAATTTTTGTTCGTAGTCAGTGATGAAATTAGGCGTTTCATCTGCGAAGACTATAACATATCAACTAAGATGATTTGTCGTGATCATGGAAGTGGGACTTCTAGTTGATGTGTTGATATGTTTTAAGAGTCAAGATATATTGAATTGGACCGCTGTGAGATTTATTATTCTCCTAATGACTGTCAATTGAATAATAAATCTCACGACTTCTATTTACATGAACTCTTAATCCTGAGAGAATAATGGACCTAATCATGAAGTGCAGGTTTGCTTTGATATATCAAGAGTGAGATCCAAAGTAACGGTCAAAACCTCAGTATGTTGGGCAGCCACATTTAGTGTTGATGGAACATATATTCTCAAGATGAAATTCATAATCTCTTCACAGAGATACAAAATATTCCCTTGAGATAAGTTTAATGGGTTTGTTATTCAGAATGTTAGGTCTAACTACTTTAGTAAATAGTTACTAAAGTATATATTTATGAAATTGGATTTCATAAATATATGATGAATAACTTAAAGGATTAAACCGGATACTCAAGGATTAAGATGTAATAATTTACAAAGTGGCAATCTACATTCATGACTTTGTATTACTACGAATATTTTATGAAGGGGTTGCATGTACAATAAAGTCTTGGGATATAATTTATTAATAAGGCCTAGAGTGCAATTATATTTATATAGTGGTATTAAATATAATTAATGGTAACTTTGGACTTGTCAAGAGTTGACAGAAAAGCCCAAGGACCATTGGAGCTAGTGTCTTATTTGTTCCCTTTTGGTCCTACTCTAAACCACATACTAAAACCCAATTGGAAAGGCCCAAAAGACTAGCCCAATTAGATAATCAGTTCTTAGGAGAGAAACATGCAGAATTTAATAATAACAACAAGATACATGAATTGGTATGTATGTGGGAGTTGGACACTCTTTCATTCTCTCTAGAACATACACATATAATTAATTGAGAGACCACACTTCTTGGGTATCAGGTGGAATTGGAGTGAAAATTAAAAGTGTTCCCAAGTGCTTCTAATCTTTGGTTTTGAATTTCACCACATCAAGGTACACTCTCTTGTTCTTATATTCTGAAACTTACATAGCACATGTTATCAATTGTGAATGAAGTAGATCTGTTAACTTTCCGCTGTGTACATGCATATTTCCATCATCCTCATATTGGAATATGTGTTTATGAAGCTTACCTTCTAGGGGGACTTGGGTTACCTCTCAATGCCTTTGCTAGGGAGTTACTAACTAGGTTAGGTTCAAGAGTATGTCAATTTAATCTCAAAGCATGGAGGGTGGTTGTCTCTATGCAAGTTTTGTGGAAGGAAGTGTTTGAAGGGGATCGTCCACTCACTGTGGACGAGTTCCTCTACTGCTACAAACTCTCAGAGATTAACCAGTCCCTTGGCTTTTATCAGTTCACAGCAAGTGACAAAGATTATAGACTAATAAAATCACTTGTCACATCTGATAGAAACTAGAAGACATAGTTTTTCTTCATCTCTGGTTTTTGGGCTGGACACCCTGTTAAGGTTGGCAGGGATCCATTCACCCCCTATATTGGAGAGTTAGGGAACCTTCGTCCTGAAGGTTTTTCTTTTTTAAATATTTTTTTCTTTTCCTTATAATCGTCTAACCCCTCTCTCTCTCTCTCTCTCTCTCTTTTAATTAGTTGTTAGACAACCATCTTTGAGTAGATTCTATCTTGAACGTATCCAGAGAGCTCGTCTATACGCTAACAAGAGTTTCATTCATTAGTCACCCTTCATCAGCTTGCGACTTGGGGACTTGGTCCTGAGCCTTCTCCTGAAGCTTTAACCCACGAACTTACAACTCGTAGACGTGAGATTTTACTTAAGGAAATTATATAAATATTACCTTTTAGTTAATTCTAACATTTTTCTTTTCAGTAATGGCAACCATGAAAAAAAATAAAGGAAAGGGCGCAGTGAATGAGTAAAGCTTACCAGAGTCAGAGTCTCAGCCTCGTCTTTCTGTTTGGGATAAGAGGATAAGTTTGTCCAAGACAGTTGAATTGGAAAATCTTCCAAGTCGTCGCAAGGACAAGAGGGCAAACATAGGTCATCCAAGCCTAGCCTTCCTATTCCTCCTACCTCTCAACAGCCGTCTGTCCAAATTCATGATGTAGACTTGTCTGCACCTATTGAAGTCACCCCATCCAAGTCCACTGCACCTATTTTGTCTCAGCCTTCTTAAAGGGTTCCTATGAATCTTGTTGAAAATGAAGATTTGGCTTGGGAACGGTTTCAGAAGGCCGTGATTGATAAGGATGTGGCTGCATGCTATAACATGTCCTTGAAAGAAATTGAACATTCTACTGTTCATGATCTCTTCAAGGTATGTAATTCTGTTTCTGCTTGGTCTTGTCATTTTTACATTTTTCTCGTCTAACAAGAATTTTTTTTTTTTTTTTTTTTTTTTTTTTTTAAACTTTGGGCAATGTCAAAGTTCATCACATCGTCTAGGCAGGCCATAGAGATGGACAAGGCGAGGATCTAGCTTGAGACGAGGATCTAGAAGGTTAAAGACGATTGTAGGGGCTGGGCTGAAGTGGTAGCTAAGGCTACAGACGAGGCCAAGGAACTAAAAAACCTCGTCGATAAGCTTAAGGTCGACATCATCAAAAAGGACACCTGTCTTGACCACCTTCAGAAAAGGAATGATGAGTTAAACACCCTTCTTGAGAATGCCAAAAAGGACGTTGTGGTGGAGTTCAGAGCTTCCAAGCAGTTTACTATTCTTTTGGACATAAACTATGCTATTGGCTTCGAAGATTTTCATATGGACATTGTGGAAAGCTTTCCTGAAGTTGACTTTAGCTCCATTAAGCTCAACCTTGGTGCTACAAGCTCTCTCCTCCTAATGAGTTCTGAAGAGGTCAATTGTAAAGTTGTAATTTACAACTATGTGTTTTGTTGGCTTTTATTCTGTGCCAAATTTGATTGTAATTTCATTCAATCTTTTGTACCCTGTATTTAATGTGGGATTTGATTGTAAGGGTTGTGTGATAGAGAGAAAGAGCATGAAGACTCAAGCAATTGAAGACTGAGGAGTTCTCGCGGGCAAGGTTATCAAAATCGGGATCTTACGTAGGATTGTGGGAGGTAGGTAGGATTGTGGATCGTAGGATCGAATCGTGGATCGTAAGATCCTATCTATTTTCAAATTTTAAGCAAAAAACCTATTGATAGTGACTTTGTATGTTATATAATCACTTAAAATATGAATCCATCCATTAAAAAAAAATTGCATCATAAAATGTAATTTGCACGCACTACATCGTTTTTATGTCATTCTAACGAAACCAAATATATTTAACTTTTGACATAATGTATCTAAAAAGTTTAGTACATGTTTAATTAGCATCAAAGGTAAACTAGCTAATTACAAATATGAAATCCAAAAGAGAATTCTCATTCTAAGGTTCTTCTAATCTAATCATTGTCTTGTCATATCCCATTTCATCATCTATATCCTTCCTAGTATCAACATCCAAAACGCTAAACTTAAGTACTATAGGTTTTTTGAGATTTTATGTTGACATAGGGGTAAATTTCAGACTTCAATTCATTATTGGGCTGATAACCCGTTGGGCTTGTGAGTTTAGGTGGATTATCTTACCTAAATGAATCCCATTTAAAAAAAAAAAAAAAAAAAAATCAAGCCAAATGGTAGGATCGATAGGATCCCATACGATCCTATATGATCCTACACGATCCTACATAAGATCCTACCATTTTTGCGATCCTGCTATGATTTTAAACTTTTTGGTGAGGTGGGATTGTAAAATCGTGCAATTTTACTTTCTAGATCGCGATTTTAATAACCATGCTTGCTGGTAGCTCGCGACTAAGAATCCCGCAAAGTGAGCCATGTGCCTTGCACATGACTGGAATGCGAAGAGTCAGGACAGATGGTGACAGCTGTGTTTTACGAGTAGCTCGCGGGTAAGGCCTTCCAGTGAGACACTCGCAAGACATTCTGTTTTGCCAGGCTGTACTATCTGACACACACTTTCTGTACCCACACTATATATACCCACATTACCCACAAATGTTGAGGAGTGTTTTAGAGAGAAAACCCTAGCCAAACACCTTGAGAGTTAGATATTGTTATACCCACAATCCTCTACACATTTGCTTGTGGAATTTCTTCAACTCCTACCTCTCCATTTCCATGCCATTGAGAGGTTGATAGCTCAAACACTTACCACATCCTTTCAGAGTGTTAAGTGAGGTTTTGGTGTTGCTGGGAAGCATTGGAAGAAGCCAAGGATGGCAGATGCAACATGGAGCTTGTTGTAGGATCCGGAGAGCTAGACAAGACAAAGTTTCGAGAAGCCTTGTTGGAGTAGGAGCTTGGACGGCTTAGGTACATTGGGTAGATTAGGCTTGGAGGGTCTCTTGCTAGCCCATGTATCCCAACTAATTGTCTAGTGGATCGATTACTGCTTGGAGGGCGGCGGAGAGGTTTTTCGTCGAGTTCTTCAGTTTCCTCTTCGATAACACATCGGTGTGTTATCTTGTATTTGCATCTTTCTTCCCTACTCTTTTACATTCTATTTTATTACTGTGTTGTTTAGTTTATGGATTAGAGTAGCTTGTTTGTTTATCTGCTCGCATTTACATTATTCCGCACTTAGTTTTAAGTTAGTGTAAAATTAATCAAGCCGTAACTTTAATTTGGGGGTCTAAACAGCTCTTATGTTTTCGACACATTTTCGAGCTTTCAACTGGTATCAGAGCGGGTGCACTAGCTGTGGTTTAATTACCTTAGTGCGAACCTTGACCCCGTTTGAGATGGATCGGTCTCAATCTTTAAATGTTCCACCATATTTTGATGGTAGTAACTATGCCTTTTGGAAAGTCTGAATGAGGGCATTCTTGTGTTCAATTAATGATACTATTTAGGATGCGGTAGAAGTATGATGGACTAGGCCGAAGGCCACTAAATCCACTTGGGATAAAGTAGCACTTGCGGCAGCTAACGCTAACAGTAAAGCTTTAAATGCAATTTTTTGTGGTGTTTTTCCAGATGAGTTTCAGAGGATTTCTCACATAATAGTTGCTAAGGAAGCTTGGGAGATATTGGAGACCACCTATGAGGCACGAAGAAGGTGAAGGATACTAAGCTACAGATGCTAACCACTCGATTTGAAGAGCTGAAATGAGTGAAGACGAGTCATTTGACTCATTCTATAGCTAGCTAAACGAGGTGGTTATTGGCAAGTTCAACTTGGATGAGAAGACAGAGGACTCAAAGATAGTGAAGAAAATCTTTCGATCATTGCTGGAGAGCTTTCAAGCAAAAGTTACAGCTATAGAGGAAAGTAAAGATTTGAATGAGATCAAAATCCAAGAGCTCATTGGATCTCTCCAAACATATGAGCTGGGACTGCTATCTCATAAGTCGAGTAAATCTCTTGCACTTAAAACCATCACTGAAAGAATGGATGATTCCTCCGAAGAAGATGGAATGGAGAAGGAGGTAGCATTTCTTGCAAAGAACTTCCAAAATTTTCTAAAGATGAAGAACAGTGGGAAACTGTTCAGCAGAGGGAAGTTTTCATTCTCCAAAGGTGATAGGAAGGAGTTTAAGAAGAAAGACGGGAAGGACTTTCAATCTCCTCAAGGCATTGTGTGTTGTGAATGCAATGGCCATGGACATCTCAAGAAGAACTGTCTCAACTATCTAAGCGGGAAAGGCAAGGCGTATGCCACAACACTTAGTGATTCAGATTCTTCCAATTCAAAGTCAGAAGAGAGCTGTGATGGAGAAGGGAATTACTCCGCTTTTATGACTATTGCTCATGTTGAGTCCTCGGAGGACTTGAGTTTACTAGTGGAAGAGCTCAGTGAACATAGTGAAGTGGAGTCAATGGGAGTAGTAGAAGAATCTGATGTTGAAGAAGGTGAAAGTGCAATGGGACTTCAAGAAAACTACAATTCCCTACTTGAGAAGTCAGGAGAATATACAAGGGTGGCTAAGGCAGCCGTCAAAAAGATGAAGAAGGCAGAGGACTATAGAAGTCTCCTAGTGCGATATAAGGAGACCAAATGTGATATAGAGACGCTGAATGGAGAGCTGACTGAAGCCTACTCAAAGATAAAATTCCTTGAGCTTGAGGTGGTTCAAACCAATGCAAAAGTAGAGCGAGTCTCCTCCAAGAAGCTTGATGAAGTCCTCTCTCATCAAAAACATTTCATCGACAAAACTGGATTGGGATATACTGGAGAAACTAGTTTAGCTGTCAATGTAACCAAGGAAGTGAAGTTTGTGAAAGCCAAGGAGCCAATTGTAGCTACCACAAAGGCTGAGAAAGTAAAGCTGGAGAAGAATAGAAATGTGGCTGACCAACGGGTGTTGAATAAGCCTTGTAACCAATCAGTGGTTAGGTCTCAAGCCAAAGGGAAACCACTTCCAAAATCACAAAGAGGTCTGAGAATTCAACATTTGTATCATCATTGTGGATTTCAAGGACACACTAAACCAAATTGTCATAAGTTGAGGGCATTGAAGAATGCAAGGGATAAGAGGTCAAGAAGACCAAGAAATGAAAAATGGAATTGGGCTGTTGAGCAATCAAAAGGTCAAGATGGTGATTTCGGTGTGATGGATGTGATGAAAATAATTGATGCATTCACCACCTGTCTGGCAAGCTTCTCTAGAAGGTTTGAAGGACACAATACTTGTACCCAATCATATAGGGATATCACCCCAAACGCATGTGCTGTATGGGTGAAGAGGGCTACTCATGCATAAGCATTACAACATGCCCATGCATTAATACTTCCGATGTTTAGTGGCATATGTTCATACATCACTTCATGCATAATTCACTTTGAGTCAATTACTTCTGGTTTATAGCATGTTTCTTTTACTTGTTTTGGTTTGTACCTATTTTTGTTGATCTTACCTTATTTGGTTTGTGTTTTAGTGTGTTCAAAAAATTCAAAAACCCATAAAAATTGAAAAAACTTCAAAAAGTTTGATCACTTGTGTTGTGTATATCACATACGAGTTTGGCCTAGTACCTTCGTACTAATGGCGTAGTGCATTTACGAGCTTAGTTTGTTATGTATGCACATATATCTGTGTGGAAGAAATCTTGAAAACTATGTGTGATTGTTGTAAATAGATCTTCAAGCTTGTCATGAATGATTGGTCAGTAGTCTTGATGGTCTTGATACTTGCATAGACTTGTGCCTATATCTCTTCCCACTTTATTTTTTGTTTTTGTAATAAAGCTCATAAAATGTAAATCTCCAAATGAAAAGAGATAATGAGCTGCAAAAGCCTGTCGCACATACTAGTATTTGACTAGGAAAAAGGGAAAGCGACTTTTGTTTTGAATTGTATGGTGCTCAAAAAGCCAAAGGCTAGTTCTCAATGTTGAAATATCAAAAATTTCAAGCACCGATCTTAAAAAGAGATGTATTATCCAAAACGGAAAGCAACTTTTGTTTTGAATTGTATGGTGCTCAAAAAGCCAAAGGCTAATTCTCAATGTTGAAATATCAAAAATTTCAAGCACCGATCTCAAAAAGAGATGTATTATCCAAAATGGATCAAATGTTATGATTTATGCAGAAACCAAATGAAAAGCTTCTAAGATTTGTAATCATTTTGTGGGAAGTCATAAATGCTCATTTCTATAATAGAGATAGTCCACTTGACTTAGTATCAGTTGTGTATGACTTGATTGAATTGATCATTGAAGCTTCACTCTGGTCTAAGGACTATTTCACACTTGATACTCACCCACAACACACAAGACTTTGATTCAATTAATGCTTATCTCATTTGTGTGATTATACATGTTCAAATGTGATGTGTATGCTCAAGTACTTGCTGATCAAACCCAAAAAGATTTTTGAGTGTTTTATATATTTTTTAAAGTGATTTTATACTTTCGTGTCTTTAGTTTTTGTTCAAAATGCATTTTTGTGTTTTTCTTCAAAAACTAGTTTATAGGTTGTTTTGCGAGAAGGTCGCGACTTAGAGCTTCCCGCGAAATGTGCTTAAGGGAAATTAAAAAGTCACATTTTCACACAGAGTCTCTCGCTACTTCCTCGTGAGTATTTCACGACTAAACACTTCTCGCGAAATGTTTTTAGGTAAAAATTGGAAAATTTTCAATTCATACAGAGGCTATCGCGACTATCTCATGACTTATTCGCGACTAAAAGCTTCTCATGAAAGCTTTTGTGCTTCAATGGCCATTCTCGCGACTGTCTAACCCGCGAAAAACGCGTGTTTCCAGTTTTTATGTAGCAAATGTGACAGTTTTTCAAAACCTTCTTTATTTCCCTCGCACTGCCTTTCTTCGAACCCCTCTCAACCTAAAATCATTTTTCACTCAAACCCCATCATTTTCAAGCAAAAATATCCGCAAAATCACTTCAAGGTATGTTTTTCTAAACATTGTTTTCATATTTTCTTACATTCTGCAGATTTTAGCTTAGGGTTTTAAAAATTGGGGATTTTTCGAAAATGGGTTGGGTTTCTCAATTTTGTGAAATTTTTTTCAAAACTTTGATTGAGCTGAGTCCCATTTAATCTTTGTGCATTTGTGTTGGCCCCATGTGGCAAATTTAGCATGTATTGAGGCAAGTTTTCACCATGTTCATGCATTGTTCATCGTTGTAGTGCATTGTTGCATGTTAGGTGTTTGATAGAATGTCCTAGTGACATTTCTTGTGTTGAATTGGACTCAACTGAGTTCCAATACTTGGGTTTTCTTTAATTGATCATGTTTACCATGTTTTGGTCAGTATTTGTGTGTTTTACACACTTTGCCCATTTTATGCCTTAATGCCATGCCATGCACACACTAGGCACACACTAGGCCCCTCTAGGCACACCTCATGCATCTCATGCTACACACACATGCATCAACACATGCACACACATGCACAGTCACTTATTTGCATGCATTGTGTTTACGTTTACATGCTTTATCTATTTTAGCATGTTGTTATGAGTTTCTTGTACTTTGTTTTAGGTTGTTTTACCTTTGTTTTGGACTAACTTGAATCTAATCAAGTTTTATGGTCTATTTGTGCTGTTTTGCATTTGTTTTCTTGTTGTGTGTCCATTTGGGCAAATGTATCAAGGTTCTTCTCGTGATAAAGATCCTATCATTGACCTTACATCATCACCAGTGTCAAAAAGGACACGACACTCATCTGAAGTCTCAAACAGCGAGAGATTTAAGAGTCTCCTGGATTCTCAGACATTCTCTAGCATTTTTCAGGATGCCCCCACTGTGGTGGAGCGTATTGTCCAGTTTGATACCTTGGGATCTACCTTTATCCCTAGGAATTTTGCAAACAAGGATTGGGTTGATTTATTTGGAAACTTCAAGGATCCGATTGATGAATTGATTAAGGAGTTGTATTCAAATGCAAGATTCACTAGAGTAGAACTAAGGTGTTGGGTTCAGGGAAAAGAGTTCACCATCACTCCAGATTACATTGCAAAGCTTCTTCGTATCACCCAACCTTCAAATGCGGACAGGTCTCCCAACGATGACAGACTTCCTACAGTGATGGATATTCTTCGTATTCTTAGAGATGAACATGAAGTCTCAGCAAAAGGCACATCCATCGGAACAACGAAGTTCAAACCTGAACTAAAGACTCTCACCTCTATCATGTTCATCAATCTATATCCATTGTTCAACATAGGGTTTATCAATCTTGGACGGGCACAGTTCTTGGGTGATCTCATCATTGGAACTCCGATTGACATTTGTGCACATATCTTCCAGACTATAGGAAAAATAGCAGCACAATCAGCAGCTCGAATGTGTCTTCCTTTTTGCAGTCTTATGAAAATCATGTTGCATGAAGGAGTTCGTCCACCAAGAGATGGATAGATCATAGGTCGTTGCCAACCAATATCTATGTCCTCTCTTCAAAAGAGCAAAAGTCATTCTTCTACTTAGCAGAAAAAGCAAAATCTGTCCACAACACTAAAAAGTGATTCTGTTCATCATGTCACTCACTCAAGTCATGGATCAGTTGCCCACACTACCCCTATACATTCATCTTCTTACATTCCTGAGCCTCCGACTGTTAGCACTCAGCCGGGTCAATCTAGCTCTCACGCTGACTGGTTCACTATTTTGGTTGAAGGTTTGCATAAGCGTGTATCAGGACTTGCAAATGTCATCTACTCTACAAAAAGCTAGGTTCAAATGCCCCTTACTGCCATTGAGACACAGGTAGATGAGATTCAACACAGGTTAGAGGAGAGCTTTTAGCTATTCATGCCAAAAAGGGGGAGAGCGTACTCCATGTACAGATTGTATAGATTGGACGATAGTATACAGTAAGGGGGAGAGCATCACAAGAAAGGAAGTGTGCATAGTAAAGGGGGAGTTTTTGTGAGCTCAAATGGAAATTTAAAAAAAAAAGGATGACACACAACATTATAATATTTGGATAGTTGTTTTTACTTCTTTTGTTTAAAGTTTTAATACTCTGTTCTTAATTTTAGTTTATATTCAGTAGTTATGTTTACCATACTGCTTTGTAGCATTTTTTTTATACTTTTAAGATATTGATAATATGCCTTAAGTACCTCACTCTTGTACCCTAGTAGGATTTTGTATCCTAGATGCAAATACTTCGTGTATTTTGCATTGGTTGAGTGTTGGATATGCAATTGATCCGTGGGATTGTTCTTAATTGCTTTGCGTGTCCGGGCGAGCATTTACTAGCTAAATTTTCATTGTAGTCATTCTTTAATGACTGTTTTTGTTTGATCAAGATATGCTTACATGTTTTATAGTGTTTACAAACTTGATCGCACTTTACTTTCTCATGTACGTACCTTATGTTCAACTTGTCATAAGCTTAATGAAAGTTTTGTTTGTGTTCAAGTGTTTCAGGTTATAGGTATATACGTGCAAGTGCTTCACAGCTTCTAGATTAGGTGTGAGTGAGTTTTGCCACTGTTTCCAAATTCACGCTTAAGTCTAGAGTCTGTTTTAGGGGTTTTTTCATGGAATAGCCAAAGGGGGAGATTGTAAAGTTGTAATTTACAACTATGTGTTTTGTTGGCTTTTATTCCGTGCCAAATTTGATTGTAATTTCATTCAATCTTTTGTACCCTATATTTAATGTGGGATTTGATTGTAAGGGTTGTGTGATAGAGAGAGAGTGTGTGAAGACTAAAGCAGTTGAAGACTGAGGAATTCTTGCGGGTAGCTCACGACTAAGCATCCGCAAAGTGAGCCATATGCCCTACACATGACTGGAATGCGAAGAGTCAGGACAGATGGCGACAGCTGTGTTTATCGAGTAGCTCGTGGGTAAGGCCTTCTCGCAAGACATTCGCGAGACATTCTGTTTTGTCAGGCTGTATTATTTGATACACACTTTCTGTACCCACACCATATATACCCACATTACCCACAAATGTTGAGGAGTGATTTAGAGAGAAAACCCTAGCCAAACACCTTGAGAGTTAGAGATTGTTATACCCACAATCCTCTACACATTTGCTTTTGGAATTTCCTTAACTCCTACCTCTCCATTTCCATACCATTGAGAGGTTAATAGCCCAAACACTTACCATATCCTTTCAAAGTGTCAAGTGAGGTTTTGGTGCTGCTAGGAAGTATTGGAAGAAGCCAAGGATGGCAGATGTAACATGGAACTTGTTATGGGATCCGGAGAGCTAGACAAGACACGGTTTCGAGAAGCCTTGTTGGAGTAGGAGCTTGGAGGGTTTAGGTACATCGGGTAGATTAGGCTTGGAGGGTCTCTTGCTAACCTATGTATCTCAACTGATTGTCTAGTGGATCGATTACCGCTTGGAGGGTGGCGGAGAGGTTTTTCGCCGAGTTCTTCGATTTCCTCTTCGATAACACATCGGCGTGTTATCTTGTGTTTGCATCTTTCTTCCCTACTGTTTTACATTCCATTTTACTACTGTGTTGTTTAGTTTAAGGATTAGAGTAGCTTGTTTGTTTATCTGCTCGCATTTACACTATTCTGCACTTAGTTTTAAGTTAGTGTAAAATCAATCGAGCTGTAACATTGATTTGGGGGTCTAAATAGTTTTTGTGTTTTCAACATATTTTCGAGCTTTCATCAATATTGAGGACGATTCTTCCACCCAGCTTGCCTAAGACGAACCTAGAACTGGAGATAACCCCCCACAGTAGAAATGTAAAATTTTATTGTCCTAGTTTACCTTTTTTTATTTTTTATTTTTTTATGAGGTCCGTTGTTTTGGAAAATTTGAATTTATCTTACATTTTACTCATCTATAATCTTAGGGATGAGCTTCCAAACAGTTTCCTTTTAGGCTTTACTTTATAAGGGTTTTTGGACGTTGGTCATCTACCATTTTCTAAACTCTTATGAATGTTTATTTTTCATCTCTTTTTTTTTTTTTTTTTTTTTACTATTGAACATGTTATTGTTATGGACAAATTTTTCTTTTATTTGCATCTTCCATATTATACTAGTTTTAAGTGTGGTCTGTCCACTTATGAAGGCATTTTGCTCGTCCATGTTAAGATAATTCCCTCATGTTCAACACTCACAATTTTTTAATTTTTGCAAGTATGACTTGTCTTATGAATGGCATGGGTTTTACCAGCTTTAATCGTCCAGAGGTTTGACAGCTGGTTCTATTTTTCGTCTATAGGATTCATCTTTAGGCAAGATGTTTCCAACTTTTACTCGTCCAAAGATGCTTAAGGGTTTAGCTCACTCATAGGTCAGACGAAAATGCCTTAAGCTTATTTCTTTGCTTTATCCTTATTTCAAGGAAAGCATATAGACGTCACATCCCCACGTCCAAATATTTTATTTGTCTTGGGCTTTTAGCCTTTCTTGTGGATTAGTTTTGATGAACTTCAACAATGTGAGAATTGGAAATTCACACAACTTTACATACATTGGAAAACAAAACATCGTCCACAAGTTCTGGCGCATGCTTAGAAGCTGATGCCTTTAGGGAATTAAAACACAACATATAATACTAATAACTAACACAAGTAAATGCAAGCAATAGAAAATAATACTTTAGCTCGTCCAGGGCGACCACAATGTCTAGGATGATCTCATCTAGGATGATACTCGTCCAGGCTGATATTCTACTGATAATATCTTTTTAAATGCTTAACATTCTAGGGGTGCTCTAGCTTTCTCCTGTCCAGGGCTTTTAAGTAATATGATCTTTGTCTCTTGCAATTAATGACCCTGTAGGGTCCTTCCCAATTAGGTCCTAGTTTCCCATGGGCTGGCTTTCTGGTTGCCAAAGAGACCATTTTTAGGATGAGGTTCCCAATGTTGAAGCACTTGGGTTTCACCATTGCATCATATTGTCTAGCCAAGAGGTTTTTATACCTTGTTGTCCTTTGCTCCGCATTCATCCTTACCTTATCTATCAGATAAAGGTTGAGACGAAGTTGTTCTTCGTTATCCTCTTCTTGATACATCATCACCCTGTGGTTTGCCATGTGCACTTCTGCAGGTATAACTGCTTCGCTTCTATAGCCTAGCTTGAAAGGAGTTTTCCCTGTGGGGTCCTTACAATCGTCCTATAAGCCCATAAAACTCCTGGTAGCTAGTCTGGCCATACTCATTTTGCCCCCTTAAGCTAGGTCTTGATGATTTTCAACAAGGATCGGTTTGGGATTTCTTTTTGTCCATTTGCTTGTGGGTGAGAGGGTGAGGAATAACGGTTCTTAATTCCAAATTGCTCGTAAAAGTCTTTTAAAGGTGTGTTGTCAAATTGTCGTCAATTGTTTGACACTAGTACCCTAGGTACACCAAACCTGAATACAATGCTCTTCCAAATGCAATTTTTGACATTCTACTGTGTGATCTTTGCTAAGGGTTCGGCTTCTACCCACATAGTAAAGTAATCGATCCCTAATACTAAAAAGTTCATTTGCCTAGTTCCAAACGGAAAGGGACCTAAGATATCAAATTCCCATTATGCAAAGGGCCATGGGGCCATCATCAGGGTGAGATACTGCGATGGTTGTCTAGGGACGTTACTGAATCATTGACATTGGTCACACATGTTAGGACATATATGTTTTAACTTGTTTAAGAACATATGTCACTTAGTTATGTAAATTGGCTAATCCTTTGACAAAACGCACTCTGCTTGTAATTGGGTAGATCTAGGTGTTTTTAATACTTCAAGAAACAATGTTTCAAGGTCAAGTGTTGAAGTCATCAAGTCTGTCCAAGAGAAAGCAAGCTGAAGTGCAAAGTTTTTAAATCTCGACACCTCTCGACAGCTACCTCGACACCTGCTATCTGTCGAGATTTAAAAAGTCAGATTTCCAATCTGATTTTCTTGGGATCCGTGAATATGTTTTTGGGCCTTCTTTTCTTCTAACCCTAAACATATAAAAGGATTATTTTAAGAGCCGTTTTGGGTGACACAAGTTGCATTATCATTGAGCAATCTCTGTTTAAGCAAATTGTGATCAACAGACGAAGTTCTTGACCTAGTTCATCTTCCATTAAGAAGTTGCTGTGTATTTGCACCATAGGGTTTTGTAACCAAGCATCTTCCTGCTATTCATCATGTGGATGAACTGAAGAACTTTGCAACCAACCATTCTTCCTCAGTTGGTGTTCTGAAGTCGCGTACTTGGATCCGCGCATTGGTTAGTCACGTACTTGGGAGCCGTGCATCAAAGGTGGAAATTGTCACTACAGATCAAGTCCAATTGGGTATTGGGGTAAGGGTTCAACTGTAGGTTGGTAAGGTACTTGGGATTCCTTTACTTGTAACCGCTTGATTTGATAATAGTGGAGTTTCGGGAGTGGTGACCTGAAAATCACCCGGTGGGGTTTTTGCTGTTAGGGTTTTCCCCATTCGTAAACAAATCACTGTGTTATTTATTTTCCGCTGCGTATTTAGTTGATTGGTGATTTGTTTGTGCTTCCATAAAATTGCATGATTAATTGATTAATTAATTACTTGGCTAAATTAATTAATTAGGGTTAATCACAAGGGGTCATTTAGATTGTGACCTAACAAGTGGTATCAGAGCAGGCACACTCTGATTAGGTTTAATCTTTGTTGTGTTGATCCATTGACCCCTGTTTGTCATGGATAGAGGACAATCTTTAATTATACCTCCTTTATTTGATGGCACTAACTATGCATACTGGAAAGTACACATGAGAGCTTTCTTGCAGTCTTTAGATGAAAAAGTGTGGCAAGCTGTAGAGATTGGCTGGACTAAGCCAACAGAAGATCCGGCCGATTGGGATGATGCTAAGATCAAGGCGGCTAACTTCAACAGCAGAGCGTTAAATGCCCTATTTAGCGCTGTCACAAATGAGGAGTTCAAAAAGATATCCTCAACTTAAACTGCTAAGGAGGCCTGGACCATCCTCCAGACTACCTATGAAGGCACAAAGGCTGTCAAAGACTCAAAGCTTCAAAGGCTCACTACAAGCTTTGAAAAAATCAAGATGGAGGAGGATGAGTCATTTGATGAGTTCTATGCCAAGCTCAAGGACATAGTGAACTCAGCCTTCAATCTTGGGGAAACCATCCTTGAACCCAAGATTGTAAGGAAGGTGCTCAGATCTCTACCTGAGAGATTTCATGCCAAGATCACGGCAATTGAGGAATCAAAGGATATAGACAAGATTCCTTTGACTGAGCTGGTTGGAAACTTGCAAACCTATGAGATAGGGTTATCTAGGATTGGCAAGTCGAATAAAGGCAAAAGCATGGCCTTGAAGGCGAAGAGCAGTGATACAGATGAGTCTTCTGATGATGAAGATTCCAAGATGAAGTCCTACATTACTCGGCAGTTCAAAAAGTTTATGAAGAATGCCAATGGAAGGAGCTTTGACAAGGACCGCAGGCAATTTAGTTCTTCTCAGTTTAAAAGCCAAGACAAAGGAAAGAAGGATGCTAAGGAGGGCGGTCAGTATACTGTTCCCGCAGGACCAAAGTGCTTTGAGTGTCATGGGTTCGGACACATGAAACATGAGTGTCCTACATATCTGAAGAGCATTGGGAAAAGCAAGGCCCTTGCTGTAACCCTAAGTGACACTGAGCCTGAAGATGATTCCGACAATGAAGATGACGGAATTTTAAATGCCTTCACTGCCACAGTCAATCCTACTGAAGGGATTGTTGAAGAAGTGGATGAAGAAGAAGAATTGGTGGAGTCCAAATTTGAGAAGATGGATGATCAAGATGATATCCATTCAGCCTATGAGAAGCTTTACAAGCTCTCTGAAAAGCATGAGAAATTATATAGGCTGGCCACCAAGAAGCTCAGTGATGTGGAACTCGATCGTGAAGAGTTGTCCACAAAGTTTGATGAGGCGAATCAAACTATTGGAGCACTGAGATTTGAGAACAACTTTTTGGCTGAGAAGACCAAGAAGGCTAACTCTCAAAAGCCTAAACAAAAGAAGCAGCATCTCTGTCATTATTGTGGAGCTGCCGGTCACACTCGACCAAATTGCTATAAGTGGTTAGCCACTCAACAGAGCAATGGCATGACAGCATCTGGAAGCCAAAATCAGCTTCAATCCTCTCTTGCTCCTCTTGGAGATCTTCTGAAAACCCTCATGTTCCTTTCGAACTTGAACGGTTTAAATTCTTCCCCCTCACCACCTGTTCAAGGATTCTATCAAAGGAAAGGTTCTTCCAAGGAGTGGAAGAAAAAGGACTCTAAGTGATTTCATCACTTTCTTCTCCCTTCTTGTTTTTCTTGTTTGTTGCATTGCTTGTGTGTTTTTCTTTTCTGCTGAGTCAGTCTAGTTTTTGCTTTGCTTTGATAACATGTTTTTGTTTGTTTATTTTCAGTTTTGCTTATTTTGTTTTTAATATAAAAATAAAAAATACAAAAAATTGAAAAATTGAAAAATACAAAAACAGTGTGTGTTTTGTATACTTTGGTACTTGTGTACCTTGGATGGCCAATGAAACAAAGTTTTCTAAACTTTGTATCTCTTATAGCTTAGATGAGCATCTCTATGCACAACTAAGCAAGTGAGCTTTGTGGCTCTTGTTTGTGATGAGTAAGATTAAGTTATCTCTTAAACTTAACACTCATATCACTCTTTTTGACGGGTAGGACTAGAAAATCCTAAGAGAAAGGCATAAATGACCATCTCACCACTGTTGCCCGCCAATCATTGTATGACACCTGTATGCTTCGGCATAGCAAAAGTGTAGTGTCATAGACACCTGTATGCTTCGGCATAGCAAAAGTGCAGTGTCAAAGACATCCGTATGCTTCGGCATAGCAAAAGTGCAATGTCTATGCTTAACATGTTGGGTATTTCTTTTCTCTCTTTATAAGCCCATGCATGATATGCTTAAAAGAAAATATGCAAAGAAAATATAAAGCTAAAAGATTAAAATGCTTTAAACATGATTGCAAGCGTGTTTTCTAGGAGATGTGGGAGTCATAGGATGTACCTTGAAGGTGATAGTCCCCATCAAACAGTTATGATTGTGTGTGAGTTAAAAGTTATTTACTCATATCTCAGATCATCATAACATGTATACACATATGCAATCTTGTGATGTTTTTCACACACAACACGCAATATTCTTTGCTACCCTTGATACATGTGCAGGTACAATGTGATTTGGCCATCACAAGTGTTTTACATGTGCTAATGTATGCTCACTAAACTGTCATAACTTGTTTTTGAAATATAAAATTGGTTAGACTTGTTTAGTGTGTGTGTGTGTGTTTTGCATGATCCTTGTGCTTATTTTCTTGTTAAGAGATGTTTTTGAGAGGTTTAAATATTGAGTGGATCTTTGGTAGAGATGTGTGTTGGATTGCATTCATGTCTGTGTTTTTCCCTTCTCGAAAAACTACATTTTTCTGTTGGCTCGACATCTCCCTCGACACCTCCTCGATACCTGGTCATCTGTCGAGCTTCTCAAGTTGTTTCTTATCGCAATCTCGACACCTCCTCGACACCTAATGGATCGATCGAGAAAGTCTCTGTCCTCTCAATAGATTCTCGACACCTGTTGGATCGATCGAGATTCACTTATGCTGTTTGAGTTTTCTTTCTTGACACCTGTCTCGATACTTTGTGGATCGATCGAGATTTCTTCTGTCTCCTCGATACCTTCTCGACACCTTCGCGATCGATTGAGCTTCTCGTATCTGAATCTCTCCTTGCATCTCGATACCTCTCGATACCTGCATCTGTCGAAGGCATTTTCCTCGATACTTTCCTCGACAGATTCCTCGATACCTCTCGACACCTCAGCTGTCGAGATTTACTGAGGTGCCTATTTAAGGATCTGTCGCGATTTTCTTCATTTCTCACTCGATCTCTCTCAATCTCTCCATGTCTGTTCATCTCCCTTTCACTCTCCTTTCACTCAAATCCTCCAACCCTCTTGGATCTTGCTCATTCCTTGCTTCAATCACTTGGTAAGATCTCTTTTCTCTTCCTTTTTCATGCATTTCATGTTTTGAAAACCTAGTTTTTGGGATTTTTCATAAAAATTTGGGGTTTTTCAAAATTGTTGAGTTTTTATTGAAATTTTGGGTTGGGTTTGTACTTAGATGATTTCAAAATGTCATACATTGCATTTCATTTGCATTATAATGATATTTACATGCATTTAGATGTGTGCTTTATGTGTGTGTGTTGCTAGGATTGGATTGGGCTGAGCCCATGAAGTTTTTTTTTTTCTTTGCATGTTACATGCTCATGCATTCCCATGCATACGTACTTGTTGTTCAACATATTTGATATATTTGAACTGTGTTGGGACTTTTCTGAGTGTCTCTCTCTCTCTTTCTCTCATTCTTTTACGTTAGTAGTGTCTATGGCACCCAAACGTAAATCCACTCCTGCTCGGAACCCTCTGCGGTCTGGAGCTTCTACTTCTTCAGATACTACTCCCTTTAATGTTTGGTTCCGTGATGGAGATGCCCATAAGGCATTTTCGGAGAACTTTTCTCGACGAGGTGTTCATTCGGAACGCCAAGTCATTCTGGCGGACTTCGCCGACACTGACCTTCCCTCTGTCATTCACAGTAGGGGATGGGGGTCACTGTGTGACATCCCGGTCACTTGTCCTCTCGTGTTGGTACAAGAGTTCTACTCCAACATGCACGGGATTGATCTTTCAGTACTTCATTTTGTCACTCGCGTTCGAGATATGCGCATTCCTGTCACACCGCAACTTGTTGCAGATGTGCTTAGGGTACCTAGGATAGAGTTTCCAGATTACCCATCTTGTGAGCGTCTGAGGACTGTGTTCAAAGATGAGCTCATTTCTGCTTTTTGTGAGTGCCCTGCTGATTGGGGTGAGCATCAGTTCACATCATGTAGGCCTTTTGCTAAAGGTCCTAGATTCATTAACATGGTGATGACTTTTGTTCTCCATCCTCTTTCTCACTATAACTCTATCACAGAGCCTCGTGCTCAATTTTTGCTTTCTCTACTTGAGCATCTCACCATAGACTTCCCTTCTCACTTCATCCGGTCTATCATAGAGGTTTATCTTGATTCGACGTCCCGTGATAAGCTCATCTTTCCTTCTGCTATCACGCGGATTCTACGCCATTTTTCCGTTCCCTTTCCTGTGTCCGACCACTTCACACACATATCTGCCATAGATGCCGCTACCGTAAAACGTAGTGAGGCGCAGTTCAGGTCGAGACAGCCAGGTGCCACTCCTCCCTCCCGTTCAGCGCCATCCAGATCAGCTCCATCTACATCTACTCCTTCTTCCTCTTCGAGCGATGTATCCCTTGGTGATATCATGGCGCAGCTGCAGCGCATGGACACTCGTCTTGATACACTCTCTGCTGAGTTGTATCAGGTGAATGTTCGTGTGGGTCGTATTGCACGACGGCAGGCGATCATGGGTGGATTTGCTCCAGAGGCTACTCCTTCACCATCTACTCCAGCAGCGTCAGATTCTGAGGATGATGATGATGATGATGATGATGATGGGGATGCTAGCTCTACCGATGAGATGTCTACATGACACTCTACCCTTTGTCACTCGTGACAAAAAGGGAGAGTAGTTTTGGGCTATGAGAGTAGTCATCTTAGGGGGAGAGTTAGTATAGGACATTTTTGATAGGGGTTGTCATTTTTTTTGAGGGATGTGGTGAGGCTATATGTATTTTTTTCTTATCTCTTAGATACATTGGTCTTGTATATGAGGTCCTTTGACCATTTTTACATACATTGTACTTATCTTATCTCTTATATATGTTGATGTATGTTTCTTTCACCTCTCTCTTCATGTGTTGTTTCTTTTCTATCTTTATACACATGTTCTTTATACTTGTATGCAATCTATTTATTTCTGTTTCACACAAGATGCCTTGATAAGTTTTGTTTAAAGTGTTTCAGAAATACAGGTTGTCAAAGTCTACTTATCATAAGCTCTCTTCTTGCAAAGTTTTTCAAGAGTTTGTGTTAGGATAGATTTTATTGTAATCAACAAGTGAATATGAGTTGAGTGATTTATGACTTCTCTCATATGCTCATTTGTTTGTTGTGGTTTTGTCACGGATTGCCAAATGGAGAGATTGTTAGGACATATATGTTTTAACTTGTTTAAGAACATATGTCACTTAGTTATGTAAATTGGCTAATCCTTTGACAAAACACACTCTGCTTGTAATTGGGTAGATCTAGGTGTTTTTAATACTTCAAGAAACAATGTTTCAAGGTCAAGTGTTGAAGTCATCAAGTCTGTCCAAGAGAAAGCAAGCTGAAGTGCAAAGTTTTTAAATCTCGACACCTCTCGACAGCTACCTCGACACCTGCTATCTGTCGAGATTTAAAAAGTCAGATTTCCAATCTGATTTTCTTGGGATCCGTGAATATGTTTTTGGGCCTTCTTTTCTTCTAACCCTAAACGTATAAAAGGATTATTTTAAGAGCCGTTTTGGGTGACACAAGTTGCATTATCATTGAGCAATCTCTGTTTAAGCAAATTGTGATCAACAGACGAAGTTCTTGACCTAGTTCATTTTCCATCAAGAAGTTGCTGTGTATTTGCACCATAGGGTTTTGTAACCAAGCATCTTCCTGCTATTCATCAAGTGAATGAACTGAAGAACTTTGCAGCCAACCATTCTTCCTCAGTTGGTGTTCTGAAGTCACGTACTTGGATCCGCGCATTGGTTAGTCACGTACTTGGGAGTCGTGCATCAAAGGTGGAAATTGTCACTACAGATCAAGTCCAATTGGGTATTGGGGTAAGGGTTCAACTGTAGGTTGGTAAGGTACTTGAGATTCCTTTACTTGTAACTGCTTGATTTGATAATTGTGGAGTTTTGGGAGTGGTGACCTGAAAATCACCCGGTGGGGTTTTTGCCGTTAGGGTTTTCCCCATTCATAAACAAATCACCGTGTTATTTATTTTTCGCTGTGTATTTAGTTGATTGGTGATTTGTTTGTGCTTCCATAAAATTGCATGATTAATTGATTAATTAATTACTTGGCTAAATTAATTAATTAGGGTTAATCACAAGGGGTCATTCAGATTGTGACCTAACAACACACCTTGACATAAGCCTTAGCATCTGCTTGAATAGTTAGGCAGTAGTAACCTACACAGATGACTTTATGGACTAGTGCTTTTGCTCCTGAGTGGTTTCCACATGCTCCTTCATAAACTTCCCTTAACACATAGTTTGACTCGTCTAGAGCTAAGCACCTTAAGCTGGGCTGAGAAAAGCCTTTTTTATATAATTCCTTGTCTATGAGGACATACTTGGCAGCTTTTATCCTCAACTTTCTAGCCTCGTTCTTATACTTCGGAAGCCTTCCATCTTTAAGATAAACTACTATTCGAGTCATCCAATTTTCTTTTCCTTCAATTTGTTGTACCTCTGGAAGATCTATGCTTGGCATGTATTGGACTTGGTCATACTCGACCATAGCCCCCTCTGCTAAAGCTGCTTTCGCCAAAACATCTGCTTCCATGTTTTCCCCCCATGGGATTTGAACAAAATCGGCTTCTTTAAACTTTTTGACAAGCCGCTTCACCTTATCAAGATACCTTTTCATACGGTCTTCCTTAGCTTCATATACTCCATTCACTTGATTTATGATCAACTAAAAATCTCCTTGGATGACTATTGACTCTGCCCCTAAGTACTTAGCCAATTCCAACCCCTTAAGAAGAGCTTCATATTCAGCTTCATTGTTGGTTGTTTGATATTGTAGACGAGATGCATATTTCAACTTGTCCCATTCAGAGGATTTTAGCACAACTCCAGTTCCTCCTACATATAATGTGGACGAACCATCCATATAGACGACCCACTTCCATGCTCCATCGACCTCGTCTAACTCACTTTGGTTGAGAGTGAACTCTGTAATGAAATCTGCCAATACTTGAGCTTTTATCACGCTTCTTGGTTGGTACCTAACATCAAACTCACTAAGTTCTATGGCCTATTGGATTAGTCGTCCCGTAGCTTCCAATTTGTTCATCGCCTTCTTGAGTGGATAATCTGTCAAGACATTGATGACATGAGCCTAAAAATAATGACATAACTTCCTAGAAGCTGTGACCAAAGGAAAGGCTAACTTTTCCAATATGGGGTATCTTCCTTCTGCTCCTCTTAGTGCTCGGCTTGTATAATAAACCAGCTTTTGTATCTTCCTCTCTTCTCTAATTAATGCTAAGCTCATTGCATGTGGAGACATTGCCAAATACAAGTATAATTCTTCACCTGGTATAGACGAGCTTAGCAAATGAGCTGTTGTGAGGTAGGTCTTGAGGTATTGGAAGGCCTTTTGACACTCATCTGTCCATTCAAATTCCTTCTTAAGTACCTTAAAAAATAGTAAATACTTGTCAGTAACTTTAGAGACAAATCTGTTAAGAGCGGCAACTCGTCCAGTGAGAGACTAGACTTCTTTGATATTGCTAGGTGGCTCCATATTCAGTATCGCTTGAATTTTATCAAGATTTACTTTAATTCCCCTATGTGAAACCATAAACCTAAGGAATTTTCTTGATGAGACTATAAAAGCAAACTTGCTCGGATTCAACTTCATGTTATATCGTCTAAGTGTATCGAAGGTCTCTTGAAGGTCGTCTAGATGCTCTTCCTCGTCCAAGCTCTTTCCAACATATCATCTATATAAACTTCCACATTGCGTCGAATCTGTGGACGAAACATATGGTCAACCAGCTTTTCATAAGTTGCCCCCACGTTTTTCAAACCGTAGGGCATCACCTTGTAGCAAAACAGGCCTTGACTGGTAATGAAGGATGTCTTCTCTTAATCCACCTCGTCCATCTTTATTTGATTGTAACCTAAAAAGGCGTCCATGAAACTTAGCAATTTATGACCCACAGTTGAGTCCATCAACTGGTCAATGCGTGGCAATGGATAGCTTTCCTTGGGGCAAGCCTTGTTCAAATCGTTGAAGTTCATGCATATCCTCTATTTGCCATTAGCCTTCTTGACCATCACCACATTAGCCAACCAGTCTGGGTAATAAACTTCCCAGATAAAATTTGCCGTGGTCAACTTTTGAACTTCTTCTTTAATGGCGTTTTCTCATTCAGGAGATAGGCTTGGAGGAAGGATACACGTTTAGACAATGGGTAATGACACTTGGGTCAATACCTGGCATGTCCTCATGACTTCATGCGAACACATAAATGCTTTTCTTTAAGAACTAGACAAAGTCTTGCTTCGTCTTCTTTTCCATGCTTGCTCCAATCCTTGTCAACTTTTCAGGGTTATTCTTGTCGAAAGGAATGTCTTCAAGCATTTCTGTGGGTTCCACGGTAACCCTTCTCTCATCCATATACATCATCTACACATGCTTGTCCATAGCCAACATGTCTAGATAGCATTCTCTAGTGGCTAATTGATCTCCCTGCACTTGACCTACTCCATAATTTGTTGGGAACTTGACAGATAAATGGTAGGTAGATGTTATCGCCTTCCAACTATTTAAAGTCGGTCTTCCAATTATGGTGTTGTATGAAGACGAATAGTTTACAACGAGGAAATTTACTTCTTTGGTTATCTATTGTGGATACGCTCCTACCATCACAGGTAATGTAATGGTACCCATGGGTTGCACTTTCATCCCTCCAAATCCTACCAAGGATGAATTTACGAGACGAAGTTGATCTCATCCAAGCCTCATTTGTTGGAAGGCAGGGTAGTATAAGATGTCCGCTGAACTCCCATTGTCTATTAGAACCATTCTAGTCGTATAATCAGCAATGAGCAAGGAGATGACGATCACATCATCATGTGGGTGGTGAACCCTTTCAGTGTCCTCATCCATAAATTTAATGGCTTGCTCATTTGCCCTCCTATCCTTGGGGGTCGTCCATAGAGTTGGACATTTTGTACCACCTTCAAGTACGTCTTCCTTGACTTGGATGATTTCCCTGTTGAGGTTCCTCCTATAATAACTTTTATTTCTCTAAATGGGGGCCGTGGCGACTCTTCTACCTTTCCCTTCAACTTCTCATCCTTGTGATCTCGTCTAAGAAAGTTTCTCAACTTTCCTTGCCTGATGAGATTCTCTATCTGCTGCTTCAAGTCAAAACACTCGTCTGTGTCATGCCCATGATCTCTATGGAAGCAGCAATACTTATTTCTATTGCGCTTGTTAGGATCTCCCTTCATTTTTTCCGGCCACTTCAAGGACGGGTCATCCTTGATTTGCATAAGTACTTGTTCAAGTGGGGTGTTCAAGGGTGTATAATGCTGACTCCTTGCTGAAGATGAACTTTCTTTCCTGTTGTCTTGATCTTTCTTTTCTCCTATTCAAGCCTTCTTTGGACGAGGACCTTGTTTAAGATAGCGTGGGAGATCTGCTTCCATTTATTTAGCTCTCTTCCTTTTCTTAGCAATGATTGTATCCTCTGCATTCATGAAGCTTTGGGCTGAATGGACGAGTTCAGCCATGGTATGTGGCTCTTGATCATAGAGTTTGTGAATGAACAAATCGGAAATAACTCTATAATGGAAGGCTGCCAATAACAACTTATCGTCCATCTCATCTACCCTTAAGGCTTCCCTGTTAAAGCAAGTAACAAAGTACTATAGGCTTTCATTTTCCCGTTGTTCTATGGTCAATAGGCTAGACGAGGACCGCTTATGCCTTTGTCCTCCAATGAAGTTTTTAGCAAACAACTTACTCAATTCTTTAAAAGAACCCACAGTGTTTGGAGGTATCTTGCTGAACCACACTCATGCTAGCCCTTGAAGAGTGGTAGGGAAGGCCCCAAACATAATCTCGTCTAGAAACCCTTGAAGATGCATTGTAGTCTTGAAGGTTGCGATATGATCACACGGGTCACGCATTCCATCATCTGAGTCCAAGGAAGGCATCTTGAACTTAGAAGGCAAGGGATGACTATTGATGGAAGCAATGAAAGGGGTACCACCCTTCTAATGTTCTCCCTCATCTCATCCATGGCCTTCCTCATTTGATCCATCTCCCTCTCCAAGTGTGGCACTCTTCGTGAAGTGGTACCCTTGACTGGTTCTCATGTTCAGCGTTTTTTGCTTCTCTAACTTCTTGACTTTGGGCTTGTCCTTCCACATATCTGTCATGACATAGTCTCCTTAGCTGTCATGACGAGTTAATTCTGCCACAGCAGCTGCCATGGATTGCACTTGTTGTATGGAAAGCGGTTGCATGATAGGTGCTGTCTAGCGATCACATTTAGGATGACTAGAAGTATTCCTACTCTCTTGGTGGCCTAGACTGGTGGCCATTGATCTTGTCTGAACCATGCAGCCTTTTGTCAGAGGAAGATAAATTGCAAAACACAAGTTTATCCTTCGTCACAGATAGCGCCAACTGATGATGCAAAGAAAATCAGTAGGTTGAATGGTCCGGGCTTCAATGGGCTAGTGATTGCTTGGGATGCCAGAAAAGAAAAAGGCACAAAATCAAAGGTGACTGGGGTGAACCGGCCAAGAACCCTCCGATGCTTAAGTTAGTTTTTTCCTCTGGAATGTTAGAATTCCAACTTTGGGAGTAGTGAGAACTTACTTCTATTTGATGTGGATGAGTCCTTATATAGTGAGCTTGGAGTGGTTACTTGTTTCGTAACTTCCCCAATATTTATGGAAGTTAGAAGGTTCAAACTTAACTTCCACAACTGCTATAGAAGTTAGAATGTTCAATCTTATCTTCTACATCTACCATTGGAAGTTAAGTACTTAGTAGGAAGTTATAGCGATGAACAAGGATCATGTTTCAAAATAGTAGCACGTGGTCCGATTCACAAGCTTTTGTAGACAAATCCATTTCTGGAAATTTCTTAAGTGTGGGGGGTTGTCTAGGTGCTTTCTTAATGGACAACCCTCATGCCCATAGACGACCTTCCTATCAAGGACAACCTTCTTATGTTAGGATAACCTTTCTGATCTGGACAACTCTTATAGACGAATTGGAGTTAGGATCAAATTTTTTTAGTTCACCATCAATACACATGTAAAGTTGTGATTTACAACTATGTTTTATATTGGCTTTATTCCATGACAAAATGTGTTGTAATTACTTTAATTCATTTCCTTGTATCTTGTGGGATTTAATTGTATTGGGTTTAGTATCAAGTTGGTGAAGACTCAAGCTTTATTGAAGATCAGTGGATCTCGCGGGTGTGTTGCTGGAAGCTAACTCGCGAAAGAGCCATATGAGAAGCACATGACTGGAAGCTGAAGAGTCGTGCCAGGCTGTCGTTTTCGCGAGTGTCTCGCGGGTAAGGCCTTCTCGCGAGACAGTCGCGAAACATTCTGCCTGGATGTTTTTTAAAAGTGACTTTCTTACCCTTCACCCATACTATATATACCCTCATTACCCACAAATGTATGAGAGGCTATTCAGAGGGAAAAACCCTAGATAGGTTTTCTATAACACACACACCCATCTTTTTAGAGAAAGCTACTCCTCCTTAGTGAGAAATCATAGTAGTCTCTTCTCCATCCCTCTCCCATTATCATAGCTTGAGAGGAGATTTGTACCCAAACACAACCCACACCTATTCAGAGTGTAGAGAGTGTTTTGAAGTTGCTGAGAAGTATTGGAAGAAGCCAAGGATGGCAGATGCAACATGGAGCTTGTTGCGGGATCCGGAGAACTAGACAAGACACGGTTCCGAGAAGCCTTGTTGGAGTAGGAGCTTGGAGGGCTTAAGTACATCGGGTAGATTAGGCTTGGAGGGTCTCTTGCTAACCCATGTATCTCAACTGATTGTCTAGTGGATCGATTTCCGCTTGGAGGGCGGCGGAGAGGTTTTTCGCCGAGTTCTTCGGCTTCCTCTTCGAAAACACGTCTCAGTGTTTTCTGTGTTTGCATCCTTCTTCCCTACTCTTGTTTATTTCATTTTACTGTTGTGTTGCTTTAATTATGGATTAGAGTAGTTGTCTTGCATATACGCTTGTGTTTACACTATTCCACACTTAGTATTAAGTTACTGTAAAATCAACCAAGCTGTAATTTTAATTGGGGGGGTCTAAATTGCTCTTGTGTTTTCAACACATTTTCGAGCTTTCAACACATTCTCAATAATTGGGAATAAATACAACTTGATAGAAAGAACTATACATGGCTTTGTTTTCTAGTTACAATCTAGTAAAAAAAATACAAGGCCTTGTTTCCTAGTTACAATCTACCCTAAAGAAAATAAGACCTCCTACGAACCTAAGATTCTCAAATTCGGGGGCTAGGTTATAGGATGGGAAAGTTTTAGGCACCCATCCTGCCCAGATAAAGTCTGGTCTTCTAGACTTTTAAATGACCTTTTAAATACCCATTAAAAAAAATGGCATGCAAATTATTGTGTCAATTCCTAGATCTAAAGTTGGTTAATGTGCAAAATACTAGATCTGTTGTATTTATGCAAGGAGAAATCACATAATTTTATTTAAATGAAAAATATTTTTTAAGAGAAGTTTCAAATTAAGCAAAAATGAATTTTTTTTGGATAAAAAATTCAGATCTGATTTTTAAACTAACATAGTCTGGATTTTTAAAAAGAGTTCCTAAATATGATTTCTGAATTAAAGAACAGAATGAATCTCCAAAAGGAAAATCCAAATCTAATTGTTTAATCAAGAAATGGATGGTTTTTTTAGAAGAAAGTGCAGATCTGATTTTTCAAAATAAGAAAAAAATGAATTTTTAAAATAAAATTCAGATCTGATTTTTGTGTCTTAGAAAACAAAAGAGGTTTCAAAAATAAATTCAGATCTGATTTTTGGTTCAGAAATCAATGGAGATTTTAAAAATAAATTCAGATCTGATTTTCGGTTTTAAGAAAAGAATGGAGGTTTGAAAAATAAATTCAGATTTGATTTTTGGTTTTAGAAAAACATTGGAGCTTTGAAAAATAAATTCATATCTGATTTTGTTTTAGCAAAACAATTGAGTTTTGAAAACTATATTCAGATTTGATTTTTGTTCTACATAAATAAATAGATCTAATATTTAATCATATGCGTTACATAACTACATGAACAAAACACATATACATAAACAAACTGAAAGCTCGAAAATGTGTTGAAAACACAAGAGCTGTTTAGACCCCCAAATTAAAGTTACGGCATGATAGATTTTACACTAACTTAATACTAAGTGCGGAATAGTGTAAATGCGAGCAGATGAACAAACAAGCTACTCTAATCCATAATCAAAGCAACACAACAGTAAAATGGAATGTAAAAGAGTAGGGAAGAAAGATGTAAACACAAGATAACACGCTGATGTGTTATCGAAGAGGAAATCGAAGAACTCGGCGAAAAACCTCTCTGCCACCTTCAAGCAGTAATCGATCCACTAGACAATTAGTTGGGATACATGGGTGAGCAAGAGACCCTCCAAGCCTAATCTACCTGATGTACCTAAGCCCTCCAAGCTCCTACCCCAACAAGGCTTCTCGAAACCGTGTCTTGTCTAGCTCTCCGAATATTGCAACAAGCTCTATGTTGCATCTGCCATCCTTGGCTTCTTCCAATGCTTCCCAGCAGCACCAAAACCTCACTTGACACTCTGAAAGGGTGTGGTAAGTGTTTGGGCTATCAACTTCTCAATGATATGGAAATGGAGAGGTAGGAGTTGAGGAAATTCCACAAGCAAATGTGTTGAGGATTGTGGGTATAACAATCTCTAACTCTCAAGGTGGCTAGGGTTTTCTCTCAAAAGCACTCCTCAACATTTGTGGGTAATGTGGGTATATATAGTGTGGGTACAGAAAGTGTGTATCAAATAGTACAGTTTGGCAAAACAGAATGTCTCACGGGTGTCTCGCAGGAAGGCCTTACCCGCGACATACTCGTGAAACACAGCTGTCGCCATCTGTCCTGACTCTTCGCATTCCAGTCATGTGCAAGGCACATGGCTCACTTCACGGGATGCTTAGTCGCGAGATATCCACGAGAGCTCCCCAGTCTTCAGTTGCTTGAGTCTTCACACTCTCTCTCTATCACACAATCCTTACAATCAAATCCCACAATAAATACAGGGTACAAAAGATTGAATAAAATTACAATCAAATTTGGCACGGAATAAAAGCCAACAAAAAAGATAGTTGTAAATCACAACTTTACACAAACATTCATCATATAACATTTAGAAAGAAAAATCAAAACAAATAAAAGAAAGAAAACTTTAGGAAAGGAAAGAAAAATTGAATTAATTTAATGGAGATGTAAATAAGAAGATGGAAACTTACCTGCATCAATGCATCAATTAATATTGCAAGGGAATGGGGAAATCACTTTAGAGTTAGAGAGAGGATGAGTCTCTTTAAGTCCTAAAGAGATTGTTCTTAACAAAAAAGAAAGTCTTAAAGTAGAACTTCTAGAATTTCTTTTACGTTAAAAGCAGAGGGGTCCTAATTTCTGGTTTTAATTCTATATTTATAAAGGTGTTGTGCTTAAAAATCAAGCTAGGGTTGATTAGAAAATTAGCAGACCTGAGTTAGATCAAATTTTATCCCTAAAAAATTGAATCTGATGTGTTTTAGCTTGATTTGAAAGTTTCTAGGCCGGGAGTAGACACTGTATTTTGTACCCCTTATGACTCAGGCCCCCGTTCCCTAATGATGCCGAAATTCTAAGACCCAAGGTTGGTTAGGACCCAATCAGATTACAAATTAACTTGAGAGGTGTTAAAATGGAAAATATAAATTTTTAATGAGCAAAAAATCTATTTTTGGAAAATAAAGGCCAAAGGAAACCCTTGGCTTGCGCATGCAAGCATGAACTTGCGTACGCAGCCTTAAAGCCTGTGTACGTAGGCACAGGCCTGCGCACGCAGGTAGGGTTTCAGAAACCTATGAAAGACAAGTTTTCTACATTAAATACTGAGGTTTGGAACAAATCCCACATTGTCTGGGAGCCGTTCCAAACCTCCATTTTCACAATATAGATAGCCATACATGGTACATTTTCAAAACACACAGAAATCCCACGAGAAAACACTAAGATTCACTAGAAATAGTGAATCAAAGAGGGAGGTTTTCACAAAACATCCTCAAGTAAATTTTATTTGATTAAGGCCTTTTCTAGCCTTGATTTTCGAAGAAAAATCAAGCTTAGGAGCTTTTGCTTTATACATTTCAAAAATTTTCTTTTATTTCCTTTAATTTAATTCTATTTTGTTTGTTTCTTTACTTGTTTTATGCCTTAATATGTTTATGTAGTCAAGGTTTACGCTTTTGTATGTCTTAAAAGCATGTAGGTTGTTAAATTTAAGCTTTCAAGCATTTTTTTGCGTTTCTATTTCTAGGTTGGGGTTTAGGGTGTGTTTGTGTGTGCATGCTTCTTGCTATGTATTCAGGCTCAAAGTATGCGTACGTATACAACTGGCCTACTTACGCAGGCCTATGTATGTGCACGCATACTTGTGCCCGAAAACCCTATTTTTGGGTTTGCTACTTCTGTTTTTTCTTTTATTTTATATCATACATTTCTACTTTTACCTTCTTGTATGCTTTTGCATCTTCTATTTCTCTGTTCACAAGTTCGTTTGTGATTGTGTGCTAGATTATGGTTTTCCTCTTAAAGTTTTTGCTTTGATGCTATGCCATTCATTCACATGTTCATGCGTGATACCATAGGTCCTGAGTTGCTACAAGGTATGTAAAGGTAAGTCATGCATTGACAATGTACATGCATGGCCTTTGTTAGGTTTCATGATACTACCTTGATTGTAATGATCATATGCTTCAGCGTTGGATGTGATGACATGATACTAGATGTATGCTAGGGTTTGTGATGTGATGATGTGCATGTTAGGCTTTGGTTGATTGCCATGATAGATTTATGGTTAGGGATGATTGATGCCATGTTGATTGTTAGATGAATGTTAGTGTGTGTGTGTGTGAGTCTAGATACAATATTGAGTGTACCTTTAATAGGGTTAAGACATAAGACACAATGAGGGGAAGCCAACCTTATGGTTGGGCGGTTTTGAGTGCCTAACACCTTTCCAAGACCGTACCTTAACTTCGAACCCATATCTCTAGCAGTACAATCAAAAGGTCCTTCCTCGAGAGGACGCTATATATATGGTTCCTAGACCATTGCAAAAACTAGGTGGAGACTCCCCATTATGTCCACAATGGCGACTCAGCTAGGGATTGTGAGTTTAATTCCTTTGTAACCTATGTCTTCACCTTAATAAAGGCTTATTCAATACTTGTTTGCACACACATCACTTGGTTCTATTGTCCTTTTTACCTCGATTGGTGATGAGTGGGAAGATGGAAGGCTCTATTTGGGCCCAAGTCTTTCAAAGTTCATCCTACCAACTCACAATGTGTGCCATTGCCTATAATGGGCTTTAAGTACGTTAATGGTTTGCCACCAATCCACAAAGGTCCATTTAGGCCCTCGGTTGGAATCATGACCCACCTAGTTGTGAATGACCTACTTATCTATACCTTTAGCTCTAGGGAGACTACCTACACTTAGAGAGATCCTAGATCATATCAAAAGAGGATACCCCTTTATACATATCTTGTTTGTTCAACCATATATATTGTGCTCACCTAATTCTAAAGGACAAAAAAAAGATGTAAAAGTGGAAGGATGACCCTAAAGTTATGGCATACCCTAAGACAATTGGGATAAAAGAAAGGAAGTTCTCACATGTAAGAGGCTTATCCCTAAATCCAAAGGTATATCTTAACTTGAAAGGTTCATAAGATCATAGCCTAATTGCTATCATAAGCTCAAATCAAAAGCCCTTTTGAAAAATAGGACTTTTAGCCTAAGATAACAAGTATGCTATGGACTTAGCATCCAAAATCCTACAAAGTCAATGTGAATTTCCCTAATCTTGGGCCTCTTTGTTGTATGCCTAGGCCTAAAATGATGAGACCTTCATGGATCTTGTGAGGAAAGATGCAGTATATTCTGGCTAAAGAGTTACTTCAAAAAATAGATGATGATAATGAAATGAAAAGATAAGAGCCCAAAGGTGATGAATGCATTTTAAGCCCACGTTTAAGACAAAGGGTTGAAAATATCTAAAGCATATTCTAATGAAAGCCTATGAGAGTAAGATGAAAGCATTATTGTAAATGGACCAAAGCCCAAAAATAAAAAGAACAACTAAAGACTTTCTAAGAACACCTAAAAATAAAAAGAACATTTTAATTGGGACATGGACTTAATGAAAAAGGGACTTCTTTTAAGGTGCCATTGCACTCCTACAATCCAAGTCCAAAAGAAGAATGGAAGGTGAGACATTCCAAGAAAGGATGAATGCTTCAAGTGAAAAAGCCCTCGTGCAAAAGATACTCGAGTGTGTGGAGGCATAAGGTAAAGTCCTTGAGAAGATATTAAGCCGCCTCTCCAAGGTAGAAAAAGATCTCAAGGAAGAATGGGATGAAGGGGACAAGGCCGATTATGAACAAAGAGAGTTGACTTAAGAGGACATCGATCAGATGATGACAAAAGGGAAGGTCCGTCTGCTTCTACCCAACTTTATGCTGAAATTAAATAGCACTCCTAGACCATGGACTTTCAAGAGGGCCAACATCAATGACTTCTTTGAATCGGGAGACACGGGATCTTAGGAAGATCATGACTAGCCTGAATAGACCTTTCAGTAAGGGAAACTCAAGTCACCCCGGCTCGCTTCATGCTTGAACGCGACATGGAATCTTCTTCCAATGATGATCAACACCTTGTGTTGACTCAAGATGAAGAAGAAGAGGAAAGAGATAATGGAGTGATTAGCTATTAGAGTGAAGATGGTGGCGACTATTTTTTTGATGAGGCAGGAAGAGATTTCCCTAATAAGGGCGAGGTTCTATATGATATAACCAAGGCTATGCACATATGGGAACCTTTGAAAGATGAGGACTAGTCTGCTGAGTTAAAGACTTTGTTTGGAGAAGGGAACGAGAAGAAGACTAACAAGCCTTGAAAAAGAAAGAAGACGAAATTCATTATGCCTACTGTGGGACAACTTAATAATTGGACTTAGGTTAGGTTTTCTAAGAGTGGGGAAAAGAAATTTTGTAATGCAAGTCCCAATGTGCTTTTCAATATTTTCAATGAGATGAATTCTGATTTGGCTTATTTTGATGTGTCCCATAATATTAAAATTTTGCACTTAAATGATTCAATTGAATTTGAAAATGAAATTAATAAACAATTGGAAAAGAAAATTGAACATATGGAACCAACTTTTGAAACTCTTAATTTGGGCAATAATGAGAATCCACATTTAATTAAAATTGGCTCAACCCTAAATGAAGAAGAAAGAAAGGAACTCAAGAAGTGTTTGCATAGTCCTATGAAGATATGCCCAGTATTGATCTTGAGATAGTCCAACATCATATTGATACCCATGCCTACATGGTCCCTGTGAAGCAAAAGTTAAGGCACATGAGAACTGAATGGCTCCTAAAGATCAAAGAAGAGGCCACGAAACAGTTGAAAGTAGGGTTCATTAAGCCTATGCACCAAGCTGAATGGATAGTCAATGTTGTGCCTATACCCAAGAAGGATGGAAGGTAAGGATGTGCATGGATTTAAGGGATTTGAATGAGGCTTGCCCTAAAGATGATTTGCCCCTTCCATACATAGACGTCCTAGTGGATAATACAGCCAGTAATGCCTTGATGTCTTTTATGGATGGTTTCTCAAGATATAACCAAATCAAGATGGCTCCTAAGGATATGAGTAAAACCACTTTCACCACAGAATGGGGGATCTATTGCTACACAGTAATGCCATTTGGGCTAAAAAATGCAAGTGCAACTTATCAAAGGATGGTCACATCTTTGTTACATGATATGATGCATAATGAGGTTAAGGTGTATGTTGATGACATGATTGTAAAATTTAAGGATAGGGGAGGTCACATCATTAAACTAAGAAAGCTCTTTGAAACGATCAAGAAGTATATATTGAGGTTGAACCATCTATGGACACAAGGGAGGAGTCGCCACCTAGTTATTGCAATGGTTTGGGAACTATGTATATAGCGTCCTTTTGAGGAAGGACCATTGATTTTACTACCATAGTATGGGTTCGGAGTTTAGGTATGCTCTTGGGAAGGTGTTAGGCACCCAAGATTTCCCAACCCTAAGGTTGGCCTCCCATTGTTGTGTCTTATGTCTTAACCTTATTAAAAAGAAATTCAACGCTTGTATTCTAACTCACACACACACTAGCATGCATCTAACATACAACATGTCATCATTCATCCCAAAACACATATCTATCCATAAAGCAATAAAGAGCCAAACCATTCACATATACAAACCCTAACATTCATCTAGCTTGTGAAAACCCTATCATACATCTAAAGCAAGGCAGCAACTTAATCATGGCAATCACAAGATCATGTAAACATCCATACTCAAAACCAAACATCATACAAACATAGTCGTCACCAAAGATGCATGTTCAATGCATGACCTACCTTCACTTACCTTGTAGTAACTCAACATTTATGGCATCAATGCATGGGCATGTGAATGAATGGCATGGTATTAAGATTAAGAAATAAGAAGACAAACCCTAATCTAGCACATGAGAGATACCTACAAATAAAGCATGTGAACCAGAGACTTAAATATGTATATACATATGAAAAGGGTTCAAATAGAGGCAAGACATGTGAAGTAAGCAAGCCAAACAACACAACATATCTAAATTAGGGTTTCTGGACAAGTGCCTGCGTATGTAGCCAGAGACCTACATATGCAAGGTTTAATCTACATACGCATGCTTATGGCATGCATGCGTGGGACTTGTTCAAAAACCCTAACCTTGAAACACGAAACAAAAAAGCAAAGCATAAAAGAAAACCCTAATTCTAACAACCTAGCATGTTTATAAACATCAAACAAGCGTAAAAATAAACTAAGAAAACAAGTTATAACACAAACAAAATAAGAAAAACAGATTAAACAGGAAAAAAAAAAAGCCTAAAAAGAGGAAAGAAACGTAGAAGCTTGATACCTCAAAAAGGAGTTCCCAAGCTTTGATTTTAACCATTCCCTTCAGTCAAATCTATCACTAGTCATTAAAGAAGTGATTAGCAACGTTAAACTAAAAGGATTAGGGCCATAAAAGGTTCCGATCAAATAAAATTGACTTGAGGGTGTTTTGTGAAAAACTCCCTCTTGATCCACTATTTTCTAGTGAATCTTAGGTTTTTCCTATGGGGTTTCTGAGTGTTTTGAAAATGTACCATGTAAGGCTTTTTATGTAAAAAAATGAGGTTTGAAGCAGCTCCTAAGCGATGTGGGATTCATTCTAAATCTTAGTCATTATTTCAGAAAACTTGCCTTTTCCTTGCTTCTGAAACCCTAGCTGCGTACGTAGGAATATTTCTACGTACGCATGCTTTGGCTTGCGTACGAATATGTCTATGTACGCATGCTTTGGCCCACGTACGCAGGTCACTGCCCACATACGTGGGCCGAGGGCCACTTTAGTCTTTTATTTTCAAAAATAGATTTTTACTTATTTAAAAGGTTATATTTTCATTTTAACTTTCCTCAAGTCAATTTGATATCGGATTGGGCTCTAAACTGGCCTTGGACCTTAGAGTTCGAGCATCATTGGGGAACGGGGGCCCAAGTCATAAGGGGTACAAAATGCGATATCTACACCCCCAAAAATGTACCTTTCGAGTAATAGAAAGAAAGTTGCTAGGCTTCCTAGTAAGTGATAGAGGGATAGAAGTAGATCTATCCAAGATTAAAGCCATATTGGAGATGCTTCCACTCAAGAATGAGAAGGAAATAAGAGGATTCCTAGGACAACTACAATATATCAGTCGATTTATCGCCAATCTCACCTCCACTTGTAAGCCTATCTTTGAACTCCTAAGGAAGAATGAACCCCACACATAGAATGATGAATTTTTGAAAGCCTTTGAACTTATCAAGGAATACCTCCTCCATCCACCTATCCTGGTACCTCCACAACAAGGAAAGCCATTGCTACTATACCTCTCCATCGTAGGAGATACGGTTGGGAGCATGCTTGCACAAGAAGACAATGATAAGAAAGAGAGGGTAGTGTACTATTTGAGCAAAAGATTCCATGATTATGAGACTATGTATACCCCTATAGAGAAATCATGCTTTGCACTCATGTGGGCCATATAGAATTTGAGACACATCATCCCACCATTCCAAGTATGGGTAGTAGCCCAGATGGCTCCATTAAAGTACTTGTTTGAGAAACCAGCTTTGAGTGGAAAACTGTCAAGATGGTTGATCCTATTAGCGAAATTCGATTTGAAGTACGTGGTAAGGAAGACTATCAAGGGGAGCAATGTGTCTGATTTTTGTGCCGAAAATCCCGTAGAGAGAAAGGATGGAAAAGAAGACTTCCCGGATGAGGACATCTTGGATATTAAGCTAGGAGCATGGAAAATGTATTTCAATGGAGCTGTGAACCAATATGGGAATGGGATAGGAGTACTTTTGATCTCCCCCGATGGATCCCATGTGCCTTTGGCTATCAAATTGAACTTTGAGGCAACTAATAATATGGCAAAATATGAAGCTTGTATTGTCAGAATGAAAGCTCTCTGAGAGTTAAGGGCAAAAGAGGTAGAGATATTTGGAGATTCGACCTTGGTTATAGCGTAAGCCTAGAAGTTGTGGAAGGTAAAGGAAGAACATCTAAAGCCTAATCAGTAATATCTAGAGGATTTGACCAAAACTTTTGACAAAATTCAATACACGATCATCCCTAGAGCTCAGAATTTGTTTGCAGATGCCTTAGCTACCTTGACACCATGATTGAAATACCCGAGGAAGTATGGACACGACCTTTAGAGATTGGACAAAGTTATGAGTTAGTACACAAGGAGAAGAGCGAGTTGTTAGTTTTGGTTATAGAAGAGGAAGGGATTCCTTGGTATTATTACATCATGAAATTCTTGAAGTTAGGGGTATATCCGGATGGTGTTGACAAGAGAGAGCGTCATTTGATTAGGATGATGGCAATGCAATACATCCAATGTGGAGGATAGCTTTATAGGAAGTCCTATGATAGTATACACCTTCACGACCTAAAGAAAGAAGAAGCAGAAAGACTTATGGAGGAAGTTTATTAAGGGATTTTTGGTCCTCATATGAATGGGAGGATGTTAGCCAAGAAGATTCTAAGGATAGGCTACTATTGAAGTGTGAGAGACTGATGTTCGACGAACTTGGGTGCTCTCAGAAAAGGAGTTAGGCATTAGCATCTTCCTTTTTCAGGATTCCATGGAGTCGCCACTTATTTTATAACTAAAAGAAGAAAACTTTACAATTTACAATATATCTTGAATAGTATGCATCTTTATTGATTGGAAACAATTTAAATCTTGGTAGAAAGAACTTTACATTGCTTTGATTCCTAAGTACAATCTAATAAAAAGAAAAATAGAAAGCTTTTTTTTTCCTAGTTACATTCTACCCAAAATAAAATAAGACACTAAATCTACCAACCTAAAATCCTAAGGTTCGGGGGCTAGGTTACTGGATGGGAAGGTGTTAGGCACCCACCTTGCCTAGAGTCTAGTCTTCTAGACTTTAAATGACCATTAAATACCCACAAAAAATGACATGCAAATTGTTGTGTTAATATTTGATCTAAAATTGGTTAATATGCAAAATACTAGATCTGTTGCATTTATGTAAAGAGAAATTATATCTAAATTTCATTTGTGAAAAGAAAGATTTTTATGAGAAGTTTCAAATTAGCAAAATGAATTTTGTGATAAAAATTTAGATATGATTTTTTTTTTTTATAAATAACAGGGAATGGATTTTTTTTGAAAATTTCCTAAATCCGATTTCTTAATTAAATAACATAATGGATCTTGATAGACCAAGAATGTATTGACCCCTTGTGATAAATTAATTGATTAATTAGCCAAATTTATTAATTAATCAGATTAACAAGCAAAGCGCTTGGTAGCACAAACAAATCACCAATTATCTAAAGTATGTAGCGGAAAATAAATTGATACAGTGATTTGTTTACGAATGAGGAAAACCTACAGGGCAAAAACCCCACCGGGTGATTTTAAGGTCACCACTCTTGAGAATCCATTATTATCAAAACAAGTGGTTACAAGTAAAGGAATCCCAGTACCTTATACCAACGTACAATTGAACCCTTACCCCAATACCCAATTGGACTTGTTCTCTAGTGACAATCTCTCCTTTTTCAATGCACAGCTCTCAGTGCGTGACTAACCAATTGCGCGAATCCCAGTACGCGACTTGATCACCAAATTGAGAAGTATGTTGACTGTAAAGTTCTTTTGTTCATCACACGATGGAGATCATGAATTTGCTTGGTCACAAAACCCTACGATGTACAAACACAATAGCTTCTTGAAGAGGAAGAAGAACTAGGGCAAACTAGGTTTCCAGTTACACTTTTCTTCACACTTGTGGAATTGTGCTCTTATGCAACCTGTGTCACCTTTTAGGGCCTTTAAAAAAATCCGTATATATGTTTAGGGTTATAAGAAAAGAAAGCCCAAACATACATTCACGGATTGGATGAAAATCAGAACTGAAAATCAAAACTTTATAAATCTTGACAGATACCCTATCTATTGAGCAGCTGTCGAGCCTCGGGCTGAAATAGCTCTTTTAAACCTCGATAGATGCTAGCTATCGAGCTTTAATGAACATCACTTCTTCACTTAATTCTTGGACAGACTTGCATGGCTTTAACACTTAAACTTGAAACCTTTTTTCTTGAAGCATTAAACACATCCTAGATCTACCCAATTACAAGTAAAGTACGTTTTGTCAAAGGATTAGCCAACTACATAAAATAGTGACATATGTTCCTAACATTGAATCACATATGTCCTAACAATCCGCCTTTTGGCAATTCGTGACAAAACCACAACAAACAAATGAACATATAAGAGAAGTCATAAATCACTCAACTCATAGTCACTTGTTGAATACAATAAAATTTATCCTAACAGAAACTCTTGAAAAACTTTGCAAGAAGAGAGTTTATGGCAAGAAGACTTTGACAACCGGCATTTTTGAAACACTTTAAACAAAAATCATCCAGGCATCTTAGTGTGAAATAGAAATAAAAGATTGTATACAATAAATAAGAAGCATGTGTATAAAGATAGAAAAGAAACAACACATGCAGAGATAGGTGAAAGAACATACATAAAGTCCTCACTACATCCCTAAAAAAAAATATGAACACTCCCCCTAATAAAAATCTCCTATACTAACCCTCCCCTTATAAGTATGACTACTCTCATATCTAAAACTACTCCCCCTTTTTGTCACGAGGGACAAAGGGCAAGTATATCAAGTAGACATCTTGTCATCACTGGGTGAGCTAGCATCCTCATCCTTATAATCATCATCATCGTCAGAGTCATCATCGTCGTTGGATGCCTTGGAAGGAGGAGAGGGAGACTTTGCGAAGCCACCAAGGTGAGCTTGTTGTCTGGCAATACGGCCGACATGGGTGTTCACTTGACACAACTCATCACTGAGAGTGTCGAGGCGAGCATCCATGTGCTAAAGCTGCGCCATGATCGCATCAAGAGTTACACCACTCACAGAAGAAGAGGGAGTGGAGGTGGATGAAGTTGAAGAAGTGGGAGAAGCTGTCATCTCGGAGTGTCTCGAACATAGTTGCGCCTCACTCTGTTTAATGGTAGCGGCATCTATGGCACACATGACATGGAGGTGGTCAGAAATGGGAAAGGGAACAAAAAAATGGTGTAGAATCCTCTTGATAGTTGAAGGGAAGATGAGCTTATCACGGGTCGCTGTATCCCTATATACATCTATAATGGAAAGAATAAAATGAGAGAGAAAATCTATAGTGAGATGCTCTAAAAGGGAAAGCAAAAATCGAGCACGGGGCTCGGTAATGGAGTTATAATGAGATAAAGGTTGCAAAACAAAAGTCATAACCATGTTAAGAAACCGAGGACCTTTATCAAAGGCTGAACAAGAAGTGAACTGACAATCACCCCAATTAGAGGGACGCTCACGAAAAGTAGACATAAGCTCGTATTTAGACATAGTCCTAAGACGCTCACAACCAGGGTAGTCAGGATGCGCTACCTCGAACGCGTGTGACTACAATGTGCATACCTCAAACACGTGTAACAAAGAGAGGTACTGAATAATCAAATCCATGCATGTTAGAGTAGAACTCATGTACAACCATGGATGGACAAGTGACCAGGATGTCACACAGTGACTCCTAACCCCTACTGTGAATGATAGTGGGTAGGTCTGTGTCAGAGAAGTCCGTCAAAATGACTTGGCGTTCCGAATGAATGCCTCATCTAGAAAAGTTCTCTGAGAAGTCCTTACGGGCCTTCTCATCACAGAACCGAATAGAAGAAGGAGTAGTATTAGAAGAAGTGGATGCCCTGGAATGAAGAGGGTTTCGAGATGGAGTAGACTTACATTTAGGTGCCATGACACAACTAACGTAAACAAGAGAGAGAGAGGGAGAGAGAAACACGTAGAAAAGCTCCAAACACAATCAATATATAAGAATATAGAGACTGTGAAATTTTAAAGTACTCGCATGTGTACGAACCGTATCAAAGTATAGTCTGACAAGAACAAGGTCGAACCCACAGAGACTTGAATGAACGTAGGAAAATTAATTAAACCTTAACCAAATTAATCCTAATCTAGTTTAATAAATTGGTTGTTTGCAATTAAATAAACTAAGCAAATAATAAAATTAAGAAAATAGTTAAACTAAGCAAAAGATATAAAGCAATTAAAAGATGTAAACAATCAAAGGAAAGGAATTAAGGTTTTGGAATCCCCCTTGTAAGTCATATCAGAATATATTTATGATAATTAATTTTTCCCAACCACTGCATTATAATCTAGAAATCAATCTTGCTATCATGGAAAATATGATCATTAAAACTTATGTTTAAAAATATAAAGCATGTTCTTCTTCGCTTCTTAAGTATAAAACCAAATTATCAATTGTATCTGTAGCCAAACAAATCACAAGATATATCCAATTTTATAATTAAGAATTAATAACCCAAGCATTCAATTAATTAAGACAAATCCTAAATCATGAGAAAAACATCATTGAACTCATATCTAGAATCCCATTTTAGTCAATTGATATGAAGTAAGAACAATTTAAATCATTAAAGAACAACTATTGTGAGAAAAACCAAATCACATAAATATTACTGATAATCCTTAACAAGGTTTCATCCTCAACCCTAATTATAAATTTAGCTACTCATGATAATTGAAAGAAAACACAAAAATAAAATACTAAAAATTAAACTAGACAAATAAAATAAAACTAACTGTTATGGAAGAAAACCAAAGAAGTAGCCGCACTTTCTATGTTCAGCCCTCAGCCCTAGCACTAGCCGCAGCCCCCTCTGAATTTTGCCCTAAAGAGCCTCTAAATAGGTCAAGGTCCTATTACAAGTTGAATTCCTGTTTGGAGAAAATTCCAGATTTTTAGGCTTCACTTACCGACAATTTTGGCTCATTTAACTTCAGAATTCGGACTTTTGGTAAACAATAAAGTTGTAGCCAAAAAGTTAAATTTCCATCCCAACTTGAATCATCTCGATTGGATATCTGAGCCAAAAGTTATGCCAAAAATACTAACTAATGTGCAGGCTGGATTCCTAATCCGAATTGGACTTGGATTTGGTGCAAATTTCCTTTGATTCCTTACTCCACTTAGACTTAAAATTTAATTGGGTTGGCCTTCTTTAACTTCATCACGGCCCTTGTAAAAGTAAAGTCCATTAGCTTTCTTCTTTGCACAAATCCACTTACTTAATTCCATTCTCCTATAAAAGACATATTCACGCAATAAGATTCAATTAAGTACAAAATTGATCATTTACCTTTATTCTAAAACTAAATATGAAATGCATTAATCAACTCAAAATAAGTATGATAATGCTTTCTAACAATGATATAAATATGCAAAATTAAGCTATTATCAATGCACATCAGACTGTAAGGTACATATGCATGAAAATGCACGAGCATGTGATATGCAATAGTAAAAGCATCATGGGCTCAGCCTCATCCAATCCTACCAACACACAATCAGCTCAACAAAGTTAACACACACCTATAATGCATGAAACATTGTTATAATGCAAATGAGATGCAATGCATGATGATTTAGAACCATTTTCACAAAGCTCATCCCAAAAATTTCACAAAAAGTCCACCAATTTTGAAAAACCCCAAAAAAATTTCAAAAACCCAAAACTTATACCTAAATGTGTGAAATGCATGAAGAATGAGAGATAAAGAGCATGCCAGTAGTAAGAAAAATGATCTTGTAAGGTTGAATTTAATCAATCATTTTGTTGGCTTTATTCCATGTCAATTTTCTTATAATTTAGCATTTAGAAACCCTGTATTTATGTGAGAATCATGTAAGGGTAGTGTGTGGGAGAGTGTGAAAAAAAACTCAAGAGTGTGCAACTCAGCAGGGCCTCGCGACTAGATCTCACGATCGGCTTGTGGCTTGCAAGTCGCCAAAAGACACACACTAGTATAAATACCCTTATACCCATGTATTTTAGAGAGCTTCCAGAGAGAATTTTGAGAGAGAAACCCTAGAGAAAAACAAGATTGACTCATCCACAATTTTCATCCTTGTTTCTCCAAATTCCTCTACTCTCACCCTCTCCATTATTACATCCTTGAGAGGTCCATTTAGGCAAATCGTTTTCTCACCATACCCATATCTATGAGAATGTTATTTGGTGCTTGGGGAGCAGTTAGGAAATGACCAATTGATATTGGTTAATGCTATGGGCTATTGCGGAATTCGGTAAGCTAGAGAAGACAAAGGTTCGGCGCAACATCGTTGGAGCAAGAAGCTTGGAAGGCTTAGGTACACTGGGTAAATTAGGCTTGGAGGGTCTTCTGCTGTTCATGTATCCCAACTTGATTCTCTAGTGGATTATTGATTGATTGGAGGGCGGCGGAGAGGTTTTATACCGAGGACTTTGGTTTCCTCTTCGATAACACGTCGTTGTGTTGTCTTTGTATTTGCATCTCTCTTCCCTTAATCTTTGCCATTTAATTTCTGCTGTGGATGTGATTTTATTTGGTTTAGATTATGTTATCAATTCTGTTTTAGCTTATTTACATTTTCCGTGATAGGCCAAAAACATATTGACCCCTTGTGATGAGTTAATTGATTAATTAGCCAAGTTTAATTAATTAATCAAATTAACATGCAAACGCGTGGTAGCACAAATAAATCACCAATTAAACTAAGTATGCAGCGGAAAATAAATTAACATGGTGATTTGTTTACAAATGGGGAAAACCAACACGACAAAAACTCCATTGGGTGATTTTAAGGTCACTACTCCCGAAAATCCACTATTATCATAACAAGCGATTACAAGTAAAGGAATCCCGGTACCTTATACCAACTTACAGTTGAAGCCTTACCCCAATACCCAATTAGACTTGTTCTGTAGTGACAATCTCTCCTTGTAATGCATGGCTCCCAGTACGTCACTAACTAATTGCGCTGATTCCAGTACGTGACTTCAATCACCAACTAGAGAAGGTTGTTGGAAGCAAAGTTCTTCAGTTCATCTAGATGATGAAGATCCAGAAGATGCTTGGTCACAAAACCCTACAGTTCACAAACACAGCAACTTCTTCACAAGAATGATGAACTAGAGCAAAACTCTGTCTCTGGTCACAATTTGCTTGAACAAACTTTGCTCAACACTTGCACTACTTAAGTCTTCTTTGATGGCCCTTAAAATAATCCTTTTATATGTCTAGGGTTGTTAGAAAAGAAATCCAAATACACAATCATGGATTAGAGTTAAAATAGAATTGAAAATCTATTTTTCTTAAACCTCGACAGATGCGTAGCTATTGAGATGCTGTCGAGCTATGTCGAGCCACAGGGCTAATCAGCTTTTTAAACCTCAATAGATGGCTAGCTGTCGAGCTTTAATGACAAGCACTTTCTTGGCTTGAAACTTGGACAGACTTGCATGGCTTCAACACTTGATCTTGAAACAAAGTTTCTTGAAGTATTAAACACATCTTAGATCTACCCAAATACAAGTAAAGTACGTTTTGTCAAAAGATTAGCCAATTACATAAAATAGTGACATATATTCCTAACAAGTGAATCACATATATCCTAACAATCTCTCCCTTTGGCAATCTGTGACAAAACTACAACAAACAAATGATCATATGAGAGAAGTCATAAATTAATTAACTCATATTCACTTGTTGAATACAATAAAATCTATCCTAACACAAGCTCTTGAAAAACTTTGCAAGAAGAGAGTTTATGGCAAGTAAGTAGACTTCAACCTATATCTCTGAAACACTTTAAACAAAACTTATCAAGACATCTTTGTGTGAAACAGAAATAATAGATTGCATACATAAAATAAGAAGCATGTGCATAAAGAGAGAAAAGAAACAACACATGTAAGGGTAGGTGAAAGAAACATACATCAACATATAAAGAAGATAAGTACAATGTATGTCAATAATGGTCACAAGACCTAAGGTACAAGAACAAATGTATCTAAAATAGAGAAAAGAAAAAGATACAAGTAATCCTCATTACATTCCTCAAAATATCAACACTCCCCCTATCAAAATGGTCCTATACTAACTCTCCCCATAAGTATGACTACTCTTATATACAAAACTACTCCCCCTTTTTGTCACGAGTGACAAAGGGTAAGAGTGTCAAGTAGACATCTCATCTGTACCGAAAGAGCTAGCATCTCCATCACCATCATCCTCAGAAGCAGTAACATCATCATCATCATCCTTAGCATCAGAAGTCTCTAAAGTATGTGGAGGAGAATCAATGAAGCCACCCATGACCACCTGCCATTGAGCAATATAGCCAACACAAATGTTCACCTGATACAGCTTAGTGGAGAGTGTATCAAGGCGAGCATCCATGCACTGAAACTGCATCATGATGTATCTGAGAGTCACATCGCTTGTAGAAGATGGGAGCAGATGTGGATGGAGCGGATCGGGATGGAGTTGAATAGAAGGGAGGAGCTGTTAACCCAGACTGCCTTGACCTAAACTACACCTCGCTACGTTTAATGGTAGCGGCGTCTATGGTACAAATATGTGTAAAGTGGTCAGACGCTGGAAAGGGAACAGAAAAATGGCGTAAGATCCTCGTGATAACGAAAGGAAAGATGAGCTTATCATGGGATGTCGTATCCCTATAGATATCTAAGATAGAAAGATTAAAATGAGAAGGAAAATCTATGGTAAAATGCTCAAGAAGGGAAAACAAAAATCGAGCACGAGGCTCTGTGATAGAGTTATAGTGAGAGAGAAGGTGAAGAACAAAAGTCATAACCATGTTAAAAAACTGAGGACCTTTTGCAAAGTCTGAACAGTAAGTGAACTGACGCTTACCCCAATCAGAAGGGCGCTCACAAAAAGCGAATTTGAGCTCATCTTTGGACACAGTCCTTAGAAGCTCACAACTAGGGTAGTCAGGAAACTCTACCCTAGGGACATGGAGCACATCCGCAACAAGTTGTAGTGTGACAGCAATCGTACCTCGAACGCGAGTATGAAAGAGAGGTACTGAAAAATCAAATCCATGTATGTTGGAGTAAAACTCCTAAATCAGCACGGATGGACAAGTGATCGGGACGTCACACAGTGACTCCCAACCTCGACTGTGAATGACAGTGGGTAGGTCAATGTCGGCGAAGTCCGCCAAAATGACTCAGCGTTTAGAATGAATGCCTCGTCGAGAAAAGTTCTCCGAAAAGGCCTTACGGGCATCCTCATCACAGAACTGAATATGTGATGAAGTAGGATCAGAGGAAGACCACTCTGGAACGAAGAGGGCTCCAGGACGGAGCAGACTTACGTTTAGGTGCCATAGACACGACTAACGTAAATGAAAAAGAGAGGGAGAGAAAGAGACAATCAGAAAAGTCCCAACATAGTTCAAATATAACAAGTATATTGAAAAGAGAGTACATATGCATGGGAAATGCATGAATATGTGACATGCAATATAAAAAGCATCATGGGCTCAGCCCAATCCAATCCTACCAGCACACAATCAATTTGCACACATCTAAATGCATGATAATACTGTTATAATGTTTATGTGATGCAATGCATGAGATTTTAAACTCATTTAAGAAAAAACCCAAGCCAAAATTTCAACAAAAACTTATCAATTTTGAAAAACTCCAAAATTTTTCAAAAACCCCAAAACCTAGGTTTCAAAACATGAAATGCATGAAAATGAGAGATTACAAACTCACCGAATGAAGAAAAACTTGGAAAAACCTTGAAGAAACTAAGGAAGAAGTTTGGAGTGAGTCAGAGAGGTTTGGGAGGTGAAAAGATGAGTTTGTCAAGAGAGAGATCGAGAAAAGTGAGAACCGGATCGTGTTAAATGTATATATAGGAGTTCAGTAAATCTCGACAGATAGAGGTGTTGAGAGGTGTCGAGACAAGTGTCGAGCCAGGTGTCGAGAAAAAAGACGTCAACAGATACAGCTGTCGAGGATTTGTTGAGGAACAATTCAACAGAAAACATAAAAGAAGCTCGATCGATCCACCAGCTGTCGAGAAACTATCGAGATTGCGATAAGAAGAAGTTGAAAAGCTCGATAGATAGCTAAGTGTCGAGGAGGTGTCGAGAAGTTGTCGAGATTGCTTAAAAATAGTTTTTCAAGAAGAGAAAAACACATATATGAATGCAATCAAGCATGCAACTCAACCAATGATTCAATCAACATTTTAAGCTCTCAAAATAATCTTTCAACAACAATTTCAAGCACATGGATCCCAAAAACACACACACTCACACTAAACAAGTCTAACTAATTTTATATTTCAAAAATAAGTCAAGACAATTTAGTAAGCATACATTAACACATGTAAAACCTTGTGATGACCAAATCACATTGTACCTGCACATGTATCAAGAGTAGCAAAGAATATTGCATGTTTTGTGTGAAAAACATCACAAGATTGCATAAGTGTCAACTAGTTATGACGATTTGGGATATGAGAAAATCACTTTAACTCACACACAATCATAACTGTTTGATGGGGACTATTACCTTCGAGGTACATCCTATAACTCCTACATCTTCTAGAATACACGCTTGCAATCATATTTAAAAGCATTTTGATCTTTTTGCTTTTGATTTTTCTTTGCATATTTTTCTTTTTGAACAAATCATACATGGGTATATAAGAGAAAGAAAAGAAATACCCAATTTTGACATTGCACTTTTGCTATGCTGAAGCATACAAATGTCATTTCATGATTGGTGGGCAACAGTGGTGAGATGGTTATTTATGCCTTTCTCTTAGGATTTTCTAGTCCTTCCCGTCAAAAAGAGTGATATGAGTGTTAAGTATAAGAGATTACTTAATCTTACTCATCACAAACACGAGCCACAAAGCTCACTTGCTTAGTTGTGCATAGAGATGCTCATCTAAGCTACAAAAGATACAAAGTTTAGAAAACTTTGTTTCAATGACCATCCAAGGTACACAAGTACCAATGTACACAAAACACGCACTATTTTTGTATTTTTCTGATTTTTCAATTATTTTATTTTATTTTTATACAAAAACAAAATAAACAAAACTAAAAACAAACAAACAAAAACGTGTTAAACAAAGCAAAGCATAAAACTAGACTAACTCAAAATAAAAGCAAAACACACAAGTTATGCAAAAAAAAAAAAAAAAAAAAAAAACACAAAGAGAGAGAAGAAGGTGATAGAATCACTTAGAGCCCTTTTCCTTCCACACCTTGGAAGAACCTTTCTGTCTAGCAAATCCTGATCTGGTGGTAAGGGAGAAGAATTGAAACCGTTCAAGTTCGAAAGGACCATGAGGGCTTTGAGAAGATCTCGAGGGGAGTAAGAAAGGATTGAAGCTGATTCTGGCTTCCAGATGCTATCATGCCGTTGCTCTGTTGAGTGGCTAACCACTTATAGCAATTTGGTCGAGTATGACCAGCGACTCCACAATGATGACAGAGATATTGCTTCTTCTATTTAGGCTTTTGAGAGTTAGCCTTCTTATCCCCAGGGTTTTTAGCTTCTTTCTTATCCTGCTTAGGGGGTGCTCCTAAGATAGATTTGCCTTTGTCTATGTTCTCAATTTCAACATTATTAGCAAGAGGAACAAAAACAGTAGAACTAGTAGAAGCAATATTAGGAGAAGAGAAATCATACCCTAAACCGGTTCAATCTGAAGCAGATTTTTGAATGCTGAGCATCTCGTCAAGCTTCCCACTTGAAGTCCTTTCCAGCTGAGCTCTGACTTGGAACAGTTCTGCCTCAAGCTTCTTAATCTTCTCAGCCAAAAAGTTGTTCTCAAACCTCAGTGCTCCAATAGTCTGATTAGATTCATCAAACTTTATGGAAAGCTCTTCACGCTTAAGCTCCACATCACTAAGCTTTTTGGTGGTCAACCTATACAACTTCTCATGCTTTTCTGAGACCTTGTACAATTTTGCATAGGCTGTGTGGAATTGATAGTGGTAGTGAAGGCATTTAAGATTCTGTCATCCTCATTGTCGGAATCATCCTCAGGCTCGGTGTTGCTCAAAGTAGTAGCAAGTGCCTTGCTCTTCCTAATGCTTTTGAGATACGTAGGACACTCCTATTTCATGTGACCAAAACCTTGACACTCAAAGCACTTAGGTCCTGTGGGAACAGTATACTAACCGCCATCCCTAGCATCCTTCTTTCCTTTATCTTAGCTCTTGAACTGTGAGGAGCTAGATTGCCTACGGTCTTTGTCAAAACCCTTCCCATTGGCATTCTTCATGAACTTCTTGAATTGCCTGGTGATGTAGGATTTCATCTTAGAATCTTCATCGTCTGAAGACTCATCAGTATCACTGCTTTTGGCTTTCAATGCCATGCTCTTGCCCTTACTCGACTTGCCAATTCTTGTTAACCCTAGCTCGTAGGTCTGCAGATTACCAACCAGCTCTGTCAAAGGGATCTTGTCAATATCCTTTGATTCTTCGATCGCCGTAATCTTGGCACGGAATCTCTCGAGTAGAGATCGGAGCACCTTTCTTACAATCTTGGGTTCAGGAATGGTTTCCTCAAGATTAAAAGTTGAGTTCACTATGTCCTTGAGCTTGGTATAGAACTCATCGAATGACACATCCTCCTCCATTTTGATTTCTTCAAAGCTTGTACTGAGCCTTTGAAGCTTTGAATCTTTGAAAGCCTTGGTTCCCTCATAGGTTGTCTGGAGAATGGTCCATGCCTCCTTAGCAGTTTCAGTAGAGGATATCTGTTTGAATTCCTCATTAGTGACCACACTGAATAAAGCATTCAATGCTCTGCTGTTGAAGTTTGCCGCCTTGATCTTAGCATCATCCCAATTGGTCAACGCTTCCTTTGGCTTGATCTAGCCTATCTCAACAGCTTGCCACACTTTCTCATCTAAAAACTGCAAGAAAGCTCTCATGCGTACTTTCCAGTATGCATAGTTAGTGCCATCAAATAAAGGAGGTATAATCAAAGACTGTCCTCTATCTATGACAAGGTCAATGGATCAACGCAACAAGGATTAACCCTAATCAGAGTGTGCCTGCTCTGATACCACTTGATAGGCCGAAAACGTATTGACCCCTTGTGATATTAATTAATTGATTAATTAGCCAAGTTTAATTAATTAATCAAATTAACATGCAAATGCATGGTAGCACAAACAAATCACTAATTAAACTAAGTATGCCGTGAAAAATAAATTGACACGATGATTTGTTTACGAATGGGAAAAACCAACACGGCAAAAACCCCACCGGGTGATTTTAAGGTCACCACTCCCAAGAATCCACTATTATCATAACAAGCGATTACAAGTAAAGGAATCTCAGTACCTTATACCAACCTACAGTTGAACCCTTACCCAATTGGACTTGTTCTGTAATGACAATCTCTCCTTGTAATGCGCGGCTCCCAGTACATGACAAACCAATTGCCCGGATCCTAGTACGCGACTTCAATCACCAACTAGAAAAGTTGTTGACTGCAAAGTTCTTCAGTTCATCCAAATGATGAAGATCCAGAAGTTGCTTGGTCACAAAACCCTAGGGTGCATAAACACAATAACTTCTTCACAAGAATGCTGAACTAGGGCAAAACTCTGTCTCCGGACACAATTTACTTGAACAAACTTTGCTTAACACTTGCGTAACTTGTGTCCTCTTTGAGGACCCTTAAAATAATCCTTTTACATGTCTAAGGTTGTGAAAAAAGAAAGTCCAAGCACATAATTCACGGATTAGAGTTGAAACAGAACTTAAAATCTGTTTTTCTTAAACCTCAATAGATGCCTAGCTGTCGAGATGCTGTTGAGCTGCTATCGAGCCGCATGGCTGATCAGCTATTTAAACCTTGATAGATGGCTAGCTATTGAGCTTTAATGATAGGCACTTTCTTGGCTTGAAACTTGGACAGACTTACATGTCTTCAACACTTGATCTTGAAACAAAGTTTCTTGAAGTATTAAACACATTCTAGATCTACCCAAATACAAGTAAAGTGCGTTTGTCAAAGGATTAGCCAATTACATAAAATAGTGACATATATTCCTAACAAGTGAATCACATATGTCCTAACATTCTGCATGTACATTGTTTGTTTATAAGCTTTGAATGTTCAAATAGAGTGTAAAACACTATGAACGTTTAGACCCCCAATTTACAAATTACCAATTCAAGCTTAATATCAAACAATGTATATGTGGAAAATGAATATAAGCTTATACCACAATTGATAAACAATCTAAACCAAATAAAATCACATCCACAGTAGAAATTAAATGGCAAAGATTAAGGGAAGGTAGATGCAAATACAAGGATAACACAACGATGTGTTATCAAAGAGGAAACCGAAGCTCTCGGCTTAAAACATCTCCGCTGCCCTCCAAGCGGTCAATAATCCACTAAAGAATGAAGTTGGGATACATGAACAACAGAAGACCCTTCAAGCCTAATCTATCTAATGTACCTAAGCCCTCCAAGTCTTGCTCCAATGAGGTTGCGCCAAACCTTTATCTTCTTTAGCTTACCGGATTCTGCTATAGCCCATAGCATCAACCAATAACCATTGGTTCCTTCTTAATTGCTTCCCAAAGCACCAAATAGTCTTCTCACAGATGTGGGTATGGTGAGAAAAGGATTTGGGTAAGAACCTCTCAAGGATGTAACAATCGAGAGGGTGGGAGTAGAGGAATTTGAAGAGTCTCTATGTAAAGATTGTGGATGAATCAATCTTGTTTTTCTCTAGGGTTTCTCTCTCAAAATTCTCTCTAGGAGCTCTCTACATTTCATGGGTATAAGAGGTATTTATATTAGGGTGAGAAAGGAATGCGAAGATTAAGTTTTTCCCAAACAGGGTAGTCTGGCGACTTGGCCTCGCGACTAGACTGAGTCACGAGTTCAAGTCGCGAGCTAACGGCCTGGCCAGTCATGGACTTTTGTCCTGTAGTGCAACAGCTGGTGTGACTCTTCAGCTCCCTTGCATGCTTCACACGTATGCCAAGTTTGGCAACTTGCAAGCCGCAAGTCACCCACGAAATCCAGCCGCGAGTCTCTACTACACTGCACAGTCTTGAGCATTTCTTCACACTCTCACACACTACCTTTACATGATTCCCACCTAAATACAAGGTTACTAATTGCTAAAATACAAGCAGATTTGACACGGAATAAAGCCAACAGAATGGTTGATTAAATTCAACCTTACAAGCTTGAATTGGTAATTTGTAATTTGGGGGTCTAAACGTTCAAGGTGTTTTACACACATATTTAAACATTTAGATCTTGAGGCCGAAAAGCTCTTGGGAAGGGAGTTTGAAGTGAGGAAGAAAGGTTTAGGACGTGAAAAGACACGTAGCAGTCTAGAAAGATTAAGTAAAATGATATCTGAATCGCGTGGACCCTATATATAGACTCTCATAATTCTCGACAGATTGAGAAGTGTCGAGCTTTAAAGGCATGAAGAGATACACAGCTATCGAGTAGCTGTCTAGAGGTGTCCACAGCAAAAACAAGCTCGATGGATCGAGGAGCTATCGAGGAGACAGAAACTTTCTCGATGGATCGAGGAGCTATTGAGAAGCTATCGAGATTGTGATAAAAAGAAGCTGAAGTTCTTGATAGATAAGCTAGGTTTCAAGAGGTGTTGAGGAGCTGTTGAGATTGCTTAAAAACAGTTTCTCAAGAAGAGAAAAACATAGATATGAATGCAATCAAACATGCAACTCAACCAAGGATCCAAATAACATTTTAATCTCTAAAAAACATCTCTCAATCAAGAAAAATGTAAGCACATAGGTCCCAAAACTCACACACACACTAAACAAGTCTAACCAATTTTATATTTCCAAAACAAGTTAAGACAGTTTAGTGAGCATACATTAACACATGTATTCCTTGTGATGGCCAAATCACGTTGTACCTGCACATGTATCAAAAGTAGTAAAGAATATTGCATGTTATGTGTGAAAAATATCGCAAGATTGTATAAGTGTCTACATGTTATGACGATTTGAGAAAATCACTTTAATTTAGGCACAATCATAACTATTTGATGGGGACTATCATCTTCGAGGTACATCCTATAGCTCCCACATCTCCTAGAATATACGCTTGCAATCATATATAAAGCATTTTGATCTTTTTGCTTTTATATTTTTTTTTTCTTTGCATATTTTTCTTTTAAGCAAACCATGCAGGGGCATATATGAGAAAGAAAAGAAATACCCAATTATGTTAAGCTTTTGACATTCCACTTTTGCTATGCTGAAGCATACAAATGTTATTTCATGATTGGCAGGCAACAGTAGTGAGATGGTTATTTATGCCTTTCTCTTAGGATTTTCTAGTCCTTCTCGTCAAAAAGAGTGATACTGTTAAGTACAAAAGATTACTTAATCTTACTCATCACAAACACGAGCCGCAAAGCTCACTTGCTTAGTTGTACATAGAGATGCTCATCTAAACTACAAGAGATACAAATTTTAGAAAACTTTGTTTCAATGGCCATCCAAGGTACACAAGTACCAATGTACACATACACACACTGTTTTTATATTTTTCAATTTTTCAATTTTTTTTAAATTTTTATATGAAAAACAAAATAAAACAAAACTGAAAAGTAACCAAACAAAAACATATTAAACAAGGCAAAGCAATGCATAAAACTAGATGCAAATGCATGAGGAGGGAGGAAGAGAAGATGAGATCAATCCATAGATATAACACCAATGTTTTGGCGAAGGAATTCAAACCATTTGCTGTCAAGAGGTTTGGAAAACAAATTAGCCTTCTGATCATCAATGTGTATAAACTTAAGAGTAAGAGTACCATCTTTGACAAGCTCCTTAATGAAGTGATGTCGAATCTCTATGTGTTTAGTTCGAGAATGTTGAACCGGATTCTTAGAGACATTGATGGCACTGGTATTTTCACAGTTGTAACACCCCAAACCCATAACAAGGATTTAGATGCACAACCTGTCTTATAAATAATCAACAATAATATAATGGAATAGAGCGTAATTAAATATCCACAAATATACTTCAAACCATCAAAATCTTTCCTATGAAATCCATAAAACAAAAACTTTAACAATAAGGTCTCCAAATTCAATCTCAAAGAGTTCCACAAATGCCAAACTCACTATCCTAAGAAAATATACTAAAACAGTCCATCAACTAACATAGCTCCAAAAGAAGTCTTCAATCTATGTCTCCAATGATCTACCACCAAAAGATATTCCAATACTCTAATCTAAAAAGGTGGAGAAAGGGGGGTGAGCTAGAAGCCCAAAAAGAGACTACATAACATGAGTATGTCTTTCAAAATAAAACATTAGTATCATTGATAAAATATAAGCTTTAAAAAACATTTACAAATAGATTTAATAGTAGTATAATATACTTTGTGAAACTGTCAAGAATAAAACATTTAACTATAACGCTTAAATCATTAAATAAAATAATAATCACTTTAGTTAGTCAAAATACACTAAATAGGTAAAACCAATATATATTAGTCATAAACAATTTTTCCACTTACAAGGATCAATAACAATAAAACAGTAGTTCAATATGGAAAACAATAAACATTAGTTAGACATATACATAAGCTGCTAAACACTCAGTGGGTGATTCCCATTGGGAACAATAACACTAATCTCAAAGAGGCAACACTGGCTTCAAAGAGCAAACAATAACACTATACCACACCACAATAACAATACATCAGCCGAAGACCAACACTTGACCCTGTGTTGGCAAAGGTTGCAGACTGTTTAGCTGACTGTTTAAAAACATTCTTTCTTTATTACAATATTGTCAATATAAACCATATATCATATAATAAATACTTTCTCAAAAATATAGTTTTGAGTCATTCTTAACTTATACAGTTTTAAAGTAATATACAAGAAATACTAAAATTCAGGTATGTATAAAGTATTGACAACGGTATAAGTTTTTGGAAACTTCACTTTTGTAATTATGTATATATAAATATATTTTTACCAAAATATATATAATTATACACATCTTGAAAGATGTCATGTTCTGAAGTCCACTTACCTCTAGTTGCTAATACTCGTAGTCTAGATCCAAAATCAAATGAGCTTTTCCTCCACACCTAAAAGTAAAGGAGTAACATAATTATATAATTAATCCACCTTGACATATACCATAAGGATGTAAAGGACACTTCCTAATAATTTACTAGTCTTTAAACATCTTTACAATCCTCTATAACATATTACTTCTCCTTACTACTATTATGTCTTTGAGGCTAAAAGAAGTATGTAACCCGTAAGGATACTATCTAATGAGAATATGCATGCTGGCTGTTTACTAAGATTTTCATCAAGCCCTAATAGGTTAATATCAATACAATGATTGTCTAGTTAAGTGTCAAATTCATATTTTCCTTAAGATTTCATATAACACTTCAACACCACCATGAAATACTGTATAAGATCCAAATATGTGTATAGCATCCATAAAAATCTTTGCCCGTATAGCAATTTATAGCATGTCTGACTATTAGAAATTTAATCTAATATAATATCAACCTTTGTTAGACCAAAGGTCTGCAAATCCAACAGGTAACCAATATGATACCGCCCTCAGTACACGCTAAACATGTAAATAGAAACCCAAGAAAAGTTCAATGTACCATTCAATTGAATTAAATCTATGGGACATGGACCCATTATGATAATCCCTAACAATCATCCACCTTAGCCGATTGAGTATATTATCTATCATGCTATAATAGACTGAATGATCAAGTTCAACGTATAAAGGATTACCTCTACAGTTTTGTCCTCGTGAAGCTTAGCGATTAGGGAAATAGCAAGCCGCTACTCTCAAAATAAATACGAGAAAATCCCTTTCACGTGCCTGACTTAAAAAGATCTAGTATGTGTGCCTCTAAAAAAAACACTCCAATTCAGTCTAGAAATATCAATCTCCAATTAGTACTCTTAAATAACACTCATACTTGGGCTAGAGTTTAAGACCCACTAAAACTTAAATAAGCTTCCAATACTTTAATTCCCACTAAAACTCATATTAAGGTTGTTTAGATAGGCTAAAACTCTAAAGAATTCTAATAACACTTAAACTCCTAATCCAAATAGGAAATCTCTTATCATTTTCCTTAAAAGATAAGGAGACTAAAAGTTAAATATGAATAATCCACAAAAATAACTCTCACGTTATATCTTCTTTTATTTATTTTCTTTGTAGATATCATAATAATATCACCTTCAAAATTAAATAATTCATCAATTTCACTTTAGAAGCAATAAAATAAAATTTAAGTGAGGCGGGTGTTACAACAGTAGATGTTAAGATGCTCCTGACAAATACCGTAATCATGGAGGAGTTTTTGCATCCATAGAAGTTGGGTGCAACAGATACCAGCAGCGATGTACTCAGCTTCTGTAGTGGATAATGAGATGGAATTCTGCTTTTTGCTCATCCAGGAAACAAGATTATTACCCACATAGAAACAACCCCCTAATGTACTCTTTCTATCATCAGCATTCCCTGCCCAATCAGTGTCAGAATACCCAGCTAAGACATCATTTGTATCCTTGTTGTACCACACACCAAAGTCGGCAGTGGTCTTGACATACTTTATGATTCTTTTCAAAGCAATCATATGAGACTCTTTGGGATTAACCTGATATCTAGCACACACTCCCACACTGTAACTAATGTTAATTCTACTAGTAGTAAGGTAAAGAAGACTACCTATCATGCTTCTATAGAGAGATGAATCAACACTTTTGCCTAACAAGTGAACAGTGAGTTTAACATTTGGGCTCATAGGGGTTCTAACAGTACTAGCAGATTCCAAGCCAAACTTCTTCACAATATTTTTAGCATATTTAGATTAAGATAGGAATATACCTGAATCTTGTTGATGAATCTGCAATCCAAGGAAGTGAGTTAGCTCTCCAATCATGCTTATCTCGAACTCGGCCTGCATGAGTTTTGAGAAGCTATAAGCAAGTTCATCCTTAGTTGACCCAAAGATGATATCATCAACATAGACTTGAGCAACTATTAACTCGTCGTCTTCCCTCTTTATGAAAAGAGTTTGATATGCTTTTCCTCTAGTGAACCCATGTGACACCAAGTATTGTGTAAGCCGATCATACCAAGCTCTAGGGGCTTGCTTTAACCCATAAAGTTCCTTCTTGAGGTATAGCACATGGTCCAGAAAGTGTGGATCAATGAACCCTTTTGGTTGAGCCACATAGACATCTTCTTTAAGTAGCCTATTCAAGAATGCAGTCTTCACGTCCATTTGATAGAGCTTGAACCTCAAGTGACATGCCAGGGCTAGGAGAATTCTGATGGACTCCATACGGGCTACTAGAGCAAATGTCTCATCTTAGTCTACTCCTTCCATTTGTGAGTATCCTTGAGCTACAAGACGAGCCTTGTTGCAGATCACATTACCCTATTCATCAGTTTTATTGCAGAATATCCACTTTGTGCTGATGATGTGCTCACCCTCTAGTCTAGGTACCAAAGTCCAAACATCATTCCTCTAAAACTGAAGCAGTTCATCATGCATAGCTTCAACCTAGTTTTCATCCTGAAGAGCCTTCTCAACTTTAATGGGTTCAACCAGCGACAAGTAACAAGAATAAGACACAAAGTTAGCAACACATTTATCAACTGTATGCTTCCTTAGTGTAAGTTCATTCATATTTCCCACAATAACTTCAGGAGGATGATTCAATTTGATCCTGGAAGAAGGTTCACTTTATAGGTTTCAGATTCACGTGAAGTAGATAAGTCTGCTGAAACTTCTACAACACTTGGAGTATCTGGAGTACTAGGAGATGTAGACTCTTTTTCAATAATTTCTTGAACTCCCCTAGGCTCGGGAGGAAGAATCTTTTTGGGGATTTCCTCACCAAATTTCTCAGAACTTGAATCTGAAGATTCATTAATAACAACATTTACTGTTTCCATTACCTTCATGATTATTTTGTTATATACCCGATAAGCCTTGCTTGTAGAGGAGTATCCTAGAAATATTCCTTCATCACTTCGGGAGTCAAATTTTCCCACATTCTCTCTATCCTTGAGAATGAAACAAGTACTTCCAAAGATTCTAAAATATTTAACATTTGGCTTCCTTCCCTTCCATAACTCATATGGAATCTTCTTGGTACCGGGTCAAAAATACACCCTATTAACCATATGACAAGTAGTGTTGACGGCTTCTCCCCACAAGTTTCTAGCCACATCCTTGTTGTGCAACATGGCTCTAGCCATCTCTTGAATAACCTTATTCTTTCTACTGCACCATTCTGCTTTGGAGTAATAGGAGCAAAGAATTCTTGAGATATACTTGATCTTGTACAAAAGGACTCCATATATGAGTTCTCAAATTATTTACCATGATCACTTTGAATTCGATCAATCTTTAGGCTCTTTTCATTCTGCAATCTTATACACAAAGCTTCAATATGCCTAGGAGCATCAGACTTGGATTGTAGGAGAATGACCCAAGTGTACCTAGTGAAGTTGTCTACCACAACCATGATATATCTCTTTCCACCAAGAGACTCGATTCTGGTTGGACCCATAAGATCCAGATGTAGTAGATCCAATGGTCTGTGTTAAGGACATATTTTATGTAATTGGCTAATCCTTTGACAAAACACACTTTACTTGTATTTGGGTAGATCTAGGATGTATTTAATACTTCAATGAACAAGAGTTCAAGTCTAGTATTGAAACTATGCAAGTCTATCCAAGAAACAAGTGAAGAAGTGATGATTCATTGAAGCTTGACAGCTGCTTGACAGATACCTATCGAGGTATCTATCGAGGTTACGGGAATTCTAATTTTCAGAGTTGATTTTTGGCCTATGTTTTTGTATTTATGTAGGGTTTCTTTTCTCACAACCCTAGACCTATATAAGGCTTATTTTAGAGGCTGTCACATAAGAGAATACAAGGAGAACATATGCAAAAGGTGACTGATGCCTTATTCTCTCTGAAAGAAGCTACTGCATCTTTGTGCCTTAGGGGTTTGTAACCAAGTTCTTCTTGATCTTCATTGTTGATGAAGTGAAGAACTTTGCAGCCAACATCTTCTTCAAGTTAGTGTGTTAGTCATATACTGGGAGTCGTGCATCTTTGGTTAGTCACGTACTGGGATTCGTGCATCAAAAGGGTGGCGTTCATATATTGAAGAGTTCAGAGGTTCTAAAGTGATAGAAGGTTTCTGTTGTAAGTTTATCTACGAGGATTGTAGAGTTTAGGGAAAAAGGTTTTGTACTAGATCTGAAACTTCTCTTTACTATAGTGGATTGCTTTTCGGGAAGGTTTCCCCCCCAAGTTTTTTACTGTGAAACTAGTTTGTTTCATTGGTTTTCCTAGGTCATCATATCTTGTCTTATTTAATTTTTCTACTGTATGATTTTGACATGATATTGATGTTTGTTTGTTTTAACATGTTTTATTCGTGAGAAATCTAATTAACAACTTGGGTTTAAAACTTGTTAATTCTATTAACTGGGGTCTAAATTTCCTAATAGTCTGGATTTAGCAGATGTTTGAATGCTCGAATGTTTAGCTTTTGTCTGTTTCGTAAGCTGACATGGTCCACACACCACATTGCTCACTCTATTGAGTTTTGGTATTCCCAAAATTGACTCGTGCTTAGATACAATTGAAAGATGTTTGTAACTAGCATGTCCCATCCTTTGGTGCCATAGATCTTCATTTGGTAAACAAATGTTATTGCATATAATATCAGCATCAGAAACCAAGCCATAACAGTCATCTAGAGTGCGAACACCACTTATGAGCTTCTTTCCAGACTCATCCATGACAAGGCATTTTGCCTTTGAGAATAATACCATGAAGTCTTGATAACATATCTGACTTATGCTTAACAGGTTCACTCTCAGACCTTCTACATATAGAACATTTGCAATGTCTGACAGTCTAGGTAGAGATATGATTCCCTTTTTCTTTAATCTGTAACTTGCTCCCATCACCAAAAGTGACATTACCACCTTTCTTAGACTCAAAAACCTTGAAGAGAGATCGGTCTCCAGTCATGTGTCTTAAGCAATTGCTGTTAAGATATCACAAACACGTGTCCATAACCTTAAATGCGGACTTCATCATGAAGCATACTCTGTGCTTAGATGACAGATCAGTGGGAATGGTGTTTTCTCTCATCTACCTTTTATAAACTAAGCCTTTAACTTTCACTCTTCTCATATGAACTCCTTTGCACATTTTCATTTTGAGACAGTCTAGTTTCTTCTTTGTCAAACTGAGATCTTTTCCAATAGTCATCATAATAGAATTCAAATAACTTTTAGACTTGCATTTTCTAATTAACTCAAACAAGTAGAGATTAGAAAAACAAGATGTATTTGAAAACAAAGATTTCTTCAAACCGGTTGCAGCCATAACAACAAGGGTCAATGGATCACACAGCAAAGATTAAAACCTAATCAAAGTGTGTGTACTCTGATATCACTTGATAGGCCAAGAATGTATTGACCCTTTGTGATAAATCAATTAATTAATTTGTCAAGTTTATTAATTAATCAAATTAACATGCAAAGCACGTGAACAAATCACCAATTATCTAAAGTATGCAGTGGAAAATAAATTGACACAGTGATTTGTTTACGAATGAGGAAAACCTACAATGCAAAAACCCCACTGGGTGATTTTAAGGTCACCACTCCTGAGAATCCACTATTATCAAAACAAGCGGTTACAAGTAAAGGAATCCTAGTACCTTATACCAACCTACAGTTGAACCCTTACTCCAATACCCAATTGGACTTGTTCTGTAGTGACAATCTCTCATTTTCAATGCATGGCTCCCAGTACGTGACAAACCAATTACGCGGATGCCAGTATACGACTTGATCACCAACTTAAGAAGGATGTTGGCTATAAAGTTCTTCTGTTCATCACACGATGAAGATCATGAAGTTGCTTGGTCACAAAACCCTACGGTGTACAAACACAGCAGCTTGAAGAGGAAGAAGAACTAGGGCAACTAGGTTTCCAGTTACACTTTTCTTCACACTTTGGAATTGTGCTCTTGTGCAACTTGTGTCACCTTTTACGACCCTTAAAAAAATCTTTATATATGTTTAGGATTGTGAGAAAAGAAAGCCCAAACATACATTCACGGATTGGATGAAAATTAGAACTGAAATTTGAACTTCATAAATCTCAATAGATACCCTATCTATCGAGCAGCTGTCAAGCCTCGGGCTGAAACAGCTCTTTTAAACCTCGATAGATGCTAGCTGTCAAGCTTTAATGAACAAGGACAGACTTGCATGGCTTTAACACTGAAACTTGAAACCTTGTTTCTTGAAGTATTAAACATATCCTAGATCTACCCAATTACAAGTAAAGTGCGTTTTGTCTAAGGATTAGCCTACTACATAAAATAGTGACATATGTTCCTAACATTGAATCACATATGTCCTAACAGATCTCTAAAAGGAAAATCCAAATCTGATTATTTAATTTTTTTTTTTTTAAAAAAAAAAAAAACCTAATGGGTTTTAAAAGAAATTTCAGATCTAATTTTTTAAAGTGAAAAAGAATGAATTTTTTAAGGAAGATATTGAGGTTTTGTTTAAGGAAGATAATGAGGTTTTGGAAAAATATTTCAGATCTGATTTTTGTTTAAGGAAGATAATGAGGTTTTGGAAAAATATTTCAGATTTGATTTTTGTTTAACATAAAGCAACAAACCTAATATTTAATGGTATGCATTACATCATTACATAAATACATATGCTAAAACATACATCACATAACCAAAAAAGAATCAAGGCAAACAAAAGGAAGGACATGTTCAGAGCATGAAGAGATAGAAACTTACCTGCATAAACGTGTTCCACAAGGAAAGAAAACTTCAAAAATCAGAGGGAATTTATTTATCTATTTAAAGATCTATAATAAGAGCCACTTAATAGAAAAGAAATTATTAAAGCAAAACTTCCAGAATTTCTTGAACATAAGACGAGAGAGGGGTCAAAAAAGGGTCCTTATTTCTGATTTTTGCTCCCTATTTATAGAGGTTTAGTGCTTAAAAATAAGCTGGATTGGATCAGATACGAATCGGGTTATGTTTTTATTCCTAAAAATTCGAAATGGATGTGTTTTTATCTTAATTAGAACATTTCTGGGTCGGGCCACGAAGTTGTGCCAATTGGCACTTGGGAAGTGTTGATCGGTACTTGCCAAGTGCCGATCGGTAGTCCTAGAGTTCCAATTGGCCCTCTTAAGTGCCAAGCCCAATTCCCAATTTTGGTTCAATACGGACTCCTTTTTAGGGATTTTCTGAGTTGGGAACTGCAACTAGACGTATTTTTAACTCATATTCTAAAATTAATTCCATTTATTTTGATAAATAGGTCCTTAAAATACTAATTATTTGATTGATAAATATTCTAAAAAGACTTAATTATCAACAATTCCCTTGTTATTTGATTATCCATTTTATCCCTATGCAACCAAGCTTATTTCTGATAAAAACCAACAACCAATCACACAATTATTTAATTAATTTTAATTGTTTATGTTGGGGTCTATGCCCTAAAATCCAATTTATTGGCATGTCATAAATAATTAAATTGTTTAATTATATGAGACTATTTATTAATTAACTAATAAGACATTATCTTAGTTTATGAGATGCATAGTATGTGAATTATGTGAAAAGTCACAGAAGATTTAAATCACAAGTTTTTTGTAAATTTAGAATTTTATTTCGTAGTCGGTGATGAAATTGGGCATTTCATCAACGAAAACTATAATATATCAACTAAAATGATTTGTCTTGATCATGGAAGTGCAGACTTCTAGTTGATATGTTGATATGTTTTAAGAGTTAAGACATATTAAATTGGACCGCTGTGAGATTTATTATTCTCCTAACGACTGTCAAGTGAATAATAAATCTCACAACTTCTATTTACATCAACTCTAAATCCTGAGAGAATAATGGACCTGATTATAAGAAGTAGGTTGCTTTGATATATCAGGAGTGAGATCTATAAGTTACGATCAAAATCTCAGTATGTTGGGCAGCCGTATTTAGTGTTGATGGAACATATATTCTCAAGATAAAATTCATAATCTCTTAATGGACATATAAAATATTCTCTTGAGATAAGTTTAATGGGTTTAGTTATTCAGAGTGTTGGGCTCAACCACTTTAGTAAGGAGTTACTAAAGTATATATTTATGAAATTGGATTTCATAAATGTATAAAAAATAATACCGGGTACTCAAGGATTAAGATGTAGTAATCTTCAAAGTGGCAGTCTATATTCATGACTTTGTATTACTACGAATATTTTAATGAAGGGGTTATATGTATAATAAAGTCTTGGGATATAATTTATTAATAAGGCCTAGAGTACAATTATATTCTTATAGTGGTATTGAATATAATTAATAGTAACTTTGGACTTGTCAAGAGTTAACAAAAATGCCCAAGGCCCATTGGAGCTAGGGTCTTATTTTTTCCCTTTGGTCCCATCTTAAGCCATAAACAAAAGTTCAATTAGGTAGGCCCAAAAATTTAACCCAATTAGATAATAAGTTTTTATTTAATAAGAGTTGTTCAATAAAGAAACTACTAAGGTAGTTATCATGTACGTATGATGAAAAGAAAAGAAATCAGTTTTTCTCCACAAGGAAAAGAAGAAGAACTTTCTTTGAGAATCAACGTACAAAAGGACTGATTGAGAGACCATAGTTCTTGGGCACCATGTGGAATTGAGATGAAGATTAAAGGTATTCTCAAGTCATGGTTTTGAATTTCACTGCATCAAGGTACGCTTCCTATTCTTTGTTCCAGAATTCAAGGTTACATGTTATCTCTCATGAATGAGGTAGATCCGTGATTGTTGCTTCTGCTGTGTGTTTTGTATGAAATACAAAACTAGATTTTCCAACAAATGATATCAAAGCGGTCTTCAATATCATGTTTGTATAACATGTGATTAAGTTTTAAAATTAAAGAAAAACAATTTTCTTGGTGTTCTAGTTTTCTGCAGTAAAATTTTCTGCATTTTTATGTTTCAATTGTGGTTTACGATGTGGATGTGTTTAGAGATTCATGGCTTTAGTTTTAAATGGAATTGGTATATCAGTCAAGCATGTGCATTCCGTTTTGTACTGCTTGGATATAGTTGATAACCGTTGGCTATCCCGTTTATGTATATGTTGAATTCACTTTTATAAAGTGGTCATGATTATGTCTCTTAACATATATCGTGTTTTGATAGTGTCTGTGTTAGGCATGAACACGATAGTCTTCGTATTAGGGATGAACACAAAAACCTATAAAGCATTGATAGAGTTTAATGTGTTGTTCTCTTGTCTTCTTGGAATGCATTGATTAATATATGTCATGATCTAATATAAGAGATATATATATATATATATTGGTTTGTGTTATTCCATGAAGCCCATGATCATGTCTTTAATTTATGGTGCCATGTTATGCTTAATCATATAAAAGTTGAAGCACTAGAACCTTTCCTATGGAATTGTGTACTTGACATCATTGGATTAAATGAATATATGTATAGGTTCATGTCCGGGTTGTGAAATCAGTTTATGATTACATATATTAATATAGGCGTCATGTTATTTTGGAGATTAAGTTTTTATGATTTATAGTGTTTTTAATGTTTTAGGGTTCTTCACCTTGATCTTGAAAACCTTAACATTTGAACTATAAATCTTCATTCATAAAAATCAAAAGTGTTAGGACATATGTGTTTCACTTGTTAGGAACATATGTCACTATTTTATGTAGTTGGCTAATTCTTTGACAAAACGCACTTTACTTGTATTTGGGTAGATCTAAGTTATGTTTAATAGTTGAAGAAACATGTTGTTCAAGTCTAGTATTAAAGCCATGAAGATTGAACCAAGAAACAAGTGAAGAAAAGGTGTTCAATAAAGCTGGACAGATAGCTCGATAGCTTCTCGACACCTCCTCGACACCTGGCTATCTGTCGAGCTCTTTAGCTGATTCTTATCGCAATCTCGATAGCTTCTCGATAGCTGGTTGATCGATTGAGAAAGTTTCTGTCCCCTCGACACCTCCTCGATAGCTGTATCTGTTGAGATTCATTAAACCTCGACACCTGCTATCTGTCGAGATTACGAAAATTCAAATTTTTGATTTTTGGGCCAGGCTTATGTATTTTTGTAGGGTTTCTTTTCTCACAACCCTATACCTATATAAGGCTTATTTTAGAGGTCGTCACATGAGAGAATACAAGGAGAACATGTGCAAAAGGTGACCAATGCCTTATTCTCTCTAAAAGAAGTTATTATGTCTTTGTGCATTAGGGTTTTGTAACCAAGTGATTCTTGATCTTCATTGTTAATGAAGTGAAGAACTTTGCAACCAACATTCTTCTTCCTTAGTTGGTGTTTGAAGTCACGTACTGGGATTCGTGCAAAGGAGTTAGTCACGTACTGGGATCTGTGCAATAAAAAGGGTGGCGTTCATATATTAAAGAGTTTAAAGGTTCTGAAGTGGTAGAAGGTTTCTGCTGTGAGTTCATCTACGGGGATTGTAGAGTCTAGGTACAAAGGTTTTGTACTAGATCTAAAACTTCTCTTTACTATAGTGGATTGCTTTTCGGGAAGGTTTCCCCCCAGGTTTTTTACTGTGAAACTGGTTGGTTTCATTGGTTTTCCTGGGTCATCATATCTTGTCTTATTTATTTTTTTCCGCTGCATGATTTTGACATGATATTGATGTTTGTTTGTTTTAACAAGTTTGATTCATAATAAATCTAATTAACAACTTGGGTTTAAAACTTGTTAATTCTATCAACCGGGGTCTAAATTTTCCAACAAAACGAGAGCTTCTAGATGAACTTGCGACTGGGGTCTCGCAACTGGGCGAGTCGCCAAAACGAGTAGCCAATACTCGCGACTGGGCGAGTCGCCAAAACGAGTAGCCAAAACTCGCTACTAGAATGAGTAGCCAAAAATTCTGGCACTTGTTTATTACATGTAAAAAGAGCAAGGCTACGTGTAATTAGTTTATGTATGTATTAAACAATTAAAAACCTTTAAGAAAGAATTCTTTATCAAGTAAATTAAGGATATAGTTATATATAACTAATTTTTGATTCATTAGTGTTTAAGGAATCCTAAATAGTTTAGGACTTCCATTTTAGTTAGTGATTCTAATAAGATTAGAGTCTTCAACAAATGCAAGGTTATTAGTTATGATGGGATCATAATTATTTAAATAAAAACCCAAATAATGAGTGGGAGTGCTGAGATAACCATTTTGTTAAGTTTATTATAATGTGAATAGATACCTTGTCTTGACTTCGAGTCTTGCATTCCATGTGGAAGGCATTTACTTCAAGGATTACAAGGTTAAACTTCTTTGTGATTGCGTGAATGTTCGTTATGCTATTGTGATGTGACTTAGTTACATCACATTGAATTTAAACAATTAAACACATTTAATGTGTAAGGTTAAAATTGTAATTAGATCACAATGATTTCAACACAATCCACTTGTTTTAAAATTTCTAGTGGGAGAGAGATACAAAGGTTGGATCTCCCAGCCTCCATTGTTGGTTTATAGTGGTGTTGGGTAAACATCTTGTCTTGGACTTGAGTCTTGCATTCCATGTGGATGATGTTTATTTTATGGTACTACAAGATTGAACTTCCCGGTTTATAGTGGTGTGGGCAAGCACCTCGTCTTGGCCTCAAGCCTTGCATTCCATGCGGAGAGTGTTTTGCATCATGGTACTACAAGATTAAACCTTACAAGGGTAGAGTTATGTGGCTACACATGGTTCTAGGCAATGGTATACACTAGACTAAGTTTGATAGTATCCTCTATGCTGAGTTCTTGCTATTATTACTTAGAGGCCAAAGGAAGAGCGACAATTTATTTTTGTTTGGTAAGAGTTACCATGATAGTATTAATAATGAGAATAATTCTCACCTGATCATAATGATTGGTATTCACTCTATGCTGAGGAATATTAATTGCGGGATTTGGTTGTCGCTGCACCTAGCATAGTAAGTTTTTCGGGTTCCATATTATATTGTTATGGATGAAAAATGATAATGTCCTGGTATTTAAGTTCATGGTCTCAAAATAAAGTTGTCATAAATTTTGTTCTCTAGCTACTATTTTAAGTGAATCACATTAACTAAGAAATAATTTTGGATATGATGCTTAAAGGAGTTGAAGTACATATTTATGTTTTGATTCAGCATTGTCATAATTTCCTATACATAATGCATTTATGGAAGACAGCTTATGATATGATCATAGTCTCTATTGAAATGCTAAAATGTTCATTGGCTTCTATCTCAATTGTGCTATAGCATGAGATGCAAGAGCTAGTACTAGACTTAGACTTTATATTAAGTCTAAATGAGATGTTTGGTATGAATCATATTGAGTGCTAAGAAAGGCTTAAGGAGTTCCAATTCTATATCATTTTATGACAATGTTTTAATATTAAAATGAATTGAAATTCTTGAATGTAAAGATTAAATGTTAATCTCATTTGGATATTGTAAAGTTGTTATTTAAAACTATGTATTTTTGTTGGCTTTTATTCCGTGACAAATTTGATTGTAATTATTCTCAATCGTTTATACCCTGTATTTATTGTGGGATTTGTTGTAAGGGTTGTGTGATAGAGAGAGTGTGTGAAGACTCAAGCATTTGGAAGACTGGAGGATTCTCGCGGGTATGTCGCGACCTAGCTTCCCGCGAAGTGAAGTATGTGCCCTGCACATACTGGAATGCGAAGAGTTAGGCCAGGTGGAGACAGCTGTCTCTTGCGAGTATCTCGCGGGTAAGGCCTTCCCGTGAGACACCCGAAAGACAAGCTGTTCTGCCAGCCTGTACTGAATGACTCACACATTTTGCACCTATCCTATATAAACCCTCATTACCCACAAATGTTGAGGAATGCTTCAAAGAGAAAACCATAGCCAAACACATTGTGAATTAGAGATTGTCATCCCCACATTTCTCTATACACTTGCTTATGGTATCTCCTCAACCCTTCCCTCTCCATTTCCACACCATTGAGAGGTTGATAGCCAAAACACTTATCACACCCTTTGAGAGTGCTGTGAGATGTTTTTGGTGCTGCTGGGAAGCATTGGAAGAAGCTTGGAATGGCAGATGCAACATGGAGCTTGTTGCGGGATCCGGGGTGCTAGACAAGACACGGTTCCGAGAAGCCTTGTTGGAGTAGGAGCTTGGAGAGCTTAGGTGCATCGGGTAGATTAGGCTTGGAGGGTGTCTTGCTAACCCATGTATCCCAACTGATTGTCTAGTGGATTGATTTCCGCTTGGAGGGTGGCGGAGAGGTTTTTTGCCGAGTTCTTCGATTTCCTCTTCGAGAACATGTCTCAGTGTTTTCCGTGTTTGCATCCTTTTTCCCTACTCTTGTTTAAGTCCATTATACTGCTGTGTTGCTTAGTTTATGGATTACAGTAGCTTCTTGTTCATCCGCTCGCTTTTACACTATTCCGCACTTCGTAGTAAGTTAGTGTATAATCTATCGAGCCGTAATTTTAATTGGGGCTCTAAACAGCTCTTGTGTTTTCAACACATTATCGAGCTTTCAGATATGATCCACAAGTCCTTGTTAGAATCATTTAATCAATTCAGATTGTTTTGAAAATAAATTCTTTTTATATTATCTGAATTGATGAGTGAGTTCTATGCAACGGAAGACATCCTAAAAGCTAAGGCTAAGATCAATATGATTTAATTTGAATTCTTAGCCTGAACCGAAAGGTAAGGGTGGTAAGAAGAGGAATTATAGTACCAAACAGTTGAACAAGCTAGTTGCCCTAGTAGTTGCCTAAAGGAAATTAGACACAAAAGTATGACCAAAGGAAAGTGTTTCTGGTTTGGTAATGTTAAGCATTGTCCATGATTGTTTTCTAGATGGAAATTTACATGTTGTATTTTTTTAAAGAGAAAGTTTTCATCCTTTGGTATTGTATGTTTTGGCACTTATGTCTAGATCTTATTAATCTAAATGATATTCAAGATTGGCGAAAGATGGTCTTTTAGAACCATTATTTATTATATTATATTCCTAATCTATGAATTCTATTTAGAGGATAATAAGATCTAGGGTTCCTTTTAGTAAAGGAATGAAGTTCCAATGACTGCTTTAAGTTAGTGCATACATAAAGGAAGAATAGGGCTCTTTTAAAGGTAGATTGTTCTAGAAGAAAAATGTCAAAATCTGTTGTAGGACAACTATAAAATACATTTGGAAATGAGATGGTTGTATTAGATACACCACAAGACATTATTCTATAAATAACTATTACACTAGTACAATATCGTAGTGGGAGGATTACCAAATAAATTCATACTTTTGGAATAAACTTTTGTAGTTGTTCCATAATGATATGAATTTGATCCTCGGTCCTACGTAAAGGCAATAGATGATATGAATGTGGATTACTGGATCAAGGTTATGTGAATAAAATTAGATTCTAGTTAAAGTCTAGAACTTGTAGAGGCGCCTAATGGCATTAAGCCTATTGTTTTCAAATAGGTCTACAAGTAAATGAGATTGATAGATTTGAAGGTGCAAACCTTTAAAGTCCAAACTAGTGGCGAAAAGATTTATTCAGAAAGAAATGGTTCGATTATGAAAAGATTTTTTCACCAATAGTTAAGTTTGACTCTATCTAGATTTTCTTATTCATTATATTTTATTTTGGATGAAATATGGTAATGGATATCAAGAAAGCTTCTTTTAGTAGCAATCTTGAGGAAGACATCTATATGATGTAACTAGACTTGTTCATAGCAAAGAACCAGCGGTGATTAGCATGCAAGTTGCTTAAAGTCCATTAATGGACTAATGCAAGCATCTAGGTCATAAAATATCACCTTTGATCAAGCAATCAAATTGTTTGATTTTGATCAAGTATTAAAAGGCCTTATGTGTGTAAAAGTTATATAGAATAATAAATTTCTTAATGTATGTTGATAACATTCTAATCATTTAGAATGATGTAGAGTTGTTGTCATCAATGGAGTTTTTGGTTGTCTAGTCTAGTTTGATATAAAGTACTTGGGAAAGACTGGTCACATCCTAAGAATTTAAAATTTGTTAAAATTCAGAAATTAGGATGTTGGGTCTATCTTAAACTACTTAAATAGATTAGATTCTAGCCAAGTATAGCATGTACTTCAAGAAATGATTTTTTCCCTTTATATAAGACTATAATCCTAAGACATATAAAAGGAAGAGCATATTAAGACGGTTCCTAATATCATATCAAAAGGGAGTCTTTATGCTATGCTATATACTAGGCTAAATATCTATTTTGCGGTGGGAATAGTAAGCAAATATCAATTTAATCAAAGATCACTTTATTTAGTAGGAATAAAGCATATACTTATACTCAAATATCTTAGGAGAGTGGGGGATTATATGCTTATCCACAAAAGTGAAGCTTTGATGGTTACTGGATGTACAAATACTAACTTGTAGTTTGATTGTGATTCATGAAGTTGAACTTCAAGATATGTGTTCATCCTAGGTGGTGAAGATACACATTAAGCGTAAGTATCATCTCATTAGAGAGATATGAGTACGTGAAAAGTAGTAGTAGAGAAGATAATTTATACAATAAATATAGCTGAAACTTGTTTCCAAACATTGTCTTAGAGTGACTATGAATTACTCTAAAGAGAAATAAGTGTCGGATACATGGTAAATTGTCTTTGAGGGCAAGTGGGAGATTGTTGGGGTTTATACCCTAAAATCCAATTTATTGGCATGTCATAAATAATTAAATTGTTTAATTATATGAGACTATTTATTAATGAACTAATGAGACATTATCTTAGTCCATAAGATGCATAGTATGTGATTTATGTGAAAAGTCACAGATGATATAAATCACAAGTTCTTTGTAAACTTAGAATTTTAGTTCATAGTCGGTGATGAAATTGGGCATTTCATCTGCAAAGACTATAACATATCAACTAAAGATGATTTGTCTTGATCATGGAAGTGGAGACTTCTAGTTGATATGTTGATATGTTTTAAGAGTTAAGACATATTGAACTGGACTGCTGTGAGATTTATTATTCTTCTAACGACTGTCAAGTGAATAATAAATCTCACGACTTCTATTTACATCAACTCTAAATCCTGAGAGAATAATGGACCTGATCATGAGATGTAGGTTGCTTTGATATATTAGGAGTGAGATCTATAAGTTACGATCAAAACCTCAGTATGTTGGGCAGCTGCATTTAGTGTTGATGGAACATATATTCTCAATATGGAATTCATAATCTCTTAACGGAGATATAAAATATTCCCTTGAGATAAGTTTAATGGGTTTAGTTATTCAGAGTGTTGGGCCCAACCACTTTAGTAAGGAGCTACCAAAGGTATATATTTATGAAACTAGATTTCATAAATATATAATGAATAACATAAAGGATTAAACCGAGTACTCAATGATTAAGATGTAGTAATCTTTAAAGTGGCAGTCTATATTCATGACTTTGTATTACTATGAATATTTTAATGAAGAGGTTGTATGTATAATAAAGTCTTGGGATATAATTTATTAATTAGGCCTAGAGTGCAATTATTTTCTTATAGTGGTATTGAATATAATTAATGGTAACCTTGGACTTGTCAAGAGTTGACAGAAATGCCCAAGGCCCATTGGAGTTAGAGTCATATTTTTTCCTTTTGGTTCCATCTCAAGCCACAAACAAAAGCCCAATTGGGTAGGCCCAAAAGGTTAACCTAATTAGATAATTATTTTTTATTTAATAAGAGTTATAAAATAAAGAAACTACTAAGGTAGTTATTATGTACGTATGGTGCAAAGAAAAGAAATCAGTTTTTCTCCATAAGGAGAAGAAGAAGAACTTTCTTTGAGAATTAACGTACAAAATGACTGATTGAGAGACCACACTTCTTAGGCATCATGTGGAATTGAGATGAAGATTAAAGGTTTTCTCAAGTCATGGTTTTGAATTTCACTGCATTAAGGTACGCTTCCTATTCTTTGTTCTAGAATTCAAGATTACATGTTATCTCTCATGAGAAGTAGATCCGTGATTGTTGCTTCCGCTGTGTGTTTTGTATGAGATGCAAAACCAGATTTTCCAACAGTTTAACCAATCAGAATTAATTACAATTAATCGCACACGATCGGCTTCACCCCCATACAATGCATGCAGACCGTGAAGACTTGATCTTGTGATATCTTTCAATCTGATGGTTTGATTTATGAATCAGGTGATGGAAATAAATGTGAACGCAGCAGAAAAAATAACGGATCTACATCGTTCGAAATTGATAACATGCGTTAAGTAAATTTCAGAATTTGTGAACAAGAGAGCGTACCTTGAAGCGGTGAATTTCAAAAACCAAAGATTGAAGCACTTAGGAATACTTTTAATCTTCACTCCGATTCCACTAACGCCCAAGAAGTGTGGACTCTCAATTGGTTACAAAGGGATGATTAGAGAGTGACATACACTCACTTCCACACCATTACAATGTTGTTTTTCTCACCCAAAAAATTCTATATGTTTTTCCCTTTGTATCTAACCAATTATCTAATTAGGCTGGCCTCTTGGGCCTTTTCAATTGGGCTTAAGTGTGTGGTTTGGAGTGGGACCAAAAGGGACCAATAAGACACTAGCTCCAATGGGCCTTGGGCTTTTTTGTCAACTCTTGACAAGTCCGAAGTTACCATTAACTATATTTAATACCACTATATAAATATAATTGCACTCTAGGCCTTATCTATAAATTATATCCCAAGACTTTATTATACATGCAACCCCTTCATAAAATATTCGTAGTAATACAAAGTCATTAATGTAGACTGCCACTTTGTAAATTACTACATCTTAATCCTTAAGTATCCGGTTTAATCCTTTGATGTTATTCATTATATATTTATGAAATCCAATTCCATAAATATATACTTTAGTCTTACTAAAGTGGTTAGGCCTAACTCTCTGAATAACAAACTCATTAAACTTATCTCAAGGGAATACTTTATATCTCCGTCAAGAGACTGTGAATTCCATCTTGAGAATACATGTTCCATCAACACTAAATGTGGCTGCCCAACATACTGAGGTTTTGACCATTACTATAGATCTCACTCCTGATATATCAAAGCAACCTACACCTCATGATCAAGTCCATTATTCTCTCAGGATTAAAAGTTCATGCAAATACAAGTCGTGAGATTTATTATTCATTTGACAGTCATTAGGAAAATAATAAATCTCACAGCGGTCCAGTTCAATATTTCTTAACTCTTAAAACATATTAACACATCAACCAGAAGTCTCCACTTCCATGATCAAGACAAATCATCGTGGTTGATATGTTATAGTCTTCGCAGATGAAATGCCCAATTTCATCACCGACTACGAACTATAATTCTGAGTTCACAAAGAGCTTGTGATTTATATCTTCTGTGACTTTTCATATAAATCACATACTATGCATCTCATGGACTAAATGATAATGTCCGAATATTCATGTTACCATTATTTCAGATAATAATAAAACAAATTCATTAAACACAATATTAAGTCATACATAATGTCATACACAATGTCAAACTTAATATCATACATGGTATCATACAATAGGATTTAAGGGCACTAATCCTAACAATCTCCCACTTGCCTTAAAGACTATTGTGAACTAATCTAACTCTTATTCTCTCTAAATGTGACTCGAAAGTCCTTTGAGGCAAAGCTTTAGTAAATGGATCTGCTAGATTATTTGCACTTTCAATCTTTGCTACCACCACATCTTCACGAGCAACAATATCTCGAATGATATGGTGCTTCCTCTCAATGTGCTTTCCTTTCTTATGATTCCTTGGATCTTTAGATTGTGCAACTACTCCACTGTTGTCACAAAACAATGTGATTAGAACTTGCTCCATTGTCATTACACCAAGGTCAGAAAGGAATTTCTTGAGCCATACAGCTTCCTTTGCTGCCTCATAAGCAGCAACATATTCTGCTTCCATGGTAGAGTCTGCAATACAAGATTGCTTAATACTCCGGCAACTTATGGCTCCACCTCCCAAGGTGAAAACACATCCTGAAGTGGATTTTCTGAAATATAGATTAGATTGAAAATCTGAATCTGTGTAGCCAATAGGTATCAAATCCTCACTTCGGTAAACAAGCATATAATTTATCGTTCTCCATAGATACTTGAGAATATGCTTTACAGCTTGCCAATGTTTTGGTCCTGGATTTGATTGATATCGATTGACCATGCCAACTGAATAACAGATATCTGGTCTAGTACAAAACATGGCATACCTGAGACTTCCCACTGCAGAAGCATAAGGAACTTGTCTCATCATATTTTTTTCCTTTTGAGTCTTAGACCTTTGGTCATCAGACAGAGGAACTCCATGTCTGAAAGGAAGTAATCCTTTCTTAGAGTTTTGCCTGCTAAACCATTCTAGAACCTTATCTATATATCCAGCTTGTGATAAGCCTAACATCTTATTCTTGCGATCTCGCCAAAGCTTGATCCCTAGAATAAAGTTAGCCTCACGCAAGTCCTTCATATCAAATTGGCTTGACAACCAAACCTTTACTAATGACATTACCCCTACATCATTTCTAATAAGTAGAATATCATCAACATAAAGCACTAGGAACGTTACTACTTTATCTCGATGTCTTTTGTACACACATGGTTCATCAAGATTTTGCTCAAAACCAAATGACTTGATTGCTTGATCAAATCTGATGTTCCATGACCTAGATGCTTGCTTAAGTCCATAAATGGACATTTTCAACTTGCATACCATATGCTCTAGGTTCTTAGTTATGAAACCTTTCGGTTGCATCATATAGATTTCCTCTTCAAGATTGCCATTAAGAAATGCAGTCTTGACATCCATTTGCCAAATCTCATAATCAAAATGAGCAGCAATGGATAAGAGAATTCTGATAGATTTAAGCATTGCTACTGGAGAAAAGGTTTCATCATAATCAATACCTTCTTTTTGTGTATACCCTTTCGCCACTAGCCTTGCTTTAAAGGTTTCAACCTTTCCATCTATCCCTCTCTTCCTCTTGTAAACCCATTTGCAACCAATAGGTTTAATGTCGTTAGGCGCCTCTACAAGATCCCAAACTTGATTGGAATACATGGAATCTAATTCAGATTTCATAGCTTGGACCCAATGATGTGCATCTATATCATTCATTGCCTCTTCATAGGTGTAGGGATCCGATTCAACCTCTTCTGAGATAGCTTCATAAGTTTCTCCTAAACCTATGAATCTTATAGGAGGCCGAACAATTCTCCCACTACGACGAGGCACCTGTGTACTAGACATCTCATGAGTAGTCTTTTGTGGTGTATCTAATACAACCACATTATCCCTAGTTTCATCCATTGGTTGTTCATTTACAGGTTCATTCATTTCAGCCAACACAACTCTACTTCTAGGAGTAAAATTATTCATATAGTCATATTCCAAGAATTTAGCATTTGTACTAACAAAAACTTTGTTATCTTTACGACTATAGAATAAATAACCCCTAGTTTCTTTTGGATAACCTACAAGCAAACACACTTCTGATTTTGGTTCCAATTTATCAGGCTTCCCTTTTAACACATGTGCAGGAAAACCCCAAATGGGGAGATATTTCATACTAGGCTTACGCCCACTCCACAATTCCATGGGTGTTTTGTGAACAGATTTTGATGGGACTAAATTCAAAAGATGTATTGCTGTATTTAAGGCATATCCCCAAAAAGAAATCGGTAAAGTTGAGTAACTCATCATGGACCAAACCATTTCTAAAAGAGTCATATTCCTTCTTTCTGCTACACCATTCTGTTGGGGAGTTCCAGGTGCAGCCAATTGGGATACAATTCCATTTTGAGTTAAGTAATCCTTGAAAACCCCAAGAAGGTATTCACCACCACGATCAGATCGAATGGCTTTTATGCTTTTACCCAATTGATTCTCTACTTCAGCCCTAAACTCTTTGAACTTTTAAAAGGCTTCGGACTTCCGTCTCATTAGGTACATATAACCATATCTTGAGTAATCATCGGTAAAAGTGATGAAATACTCATAACCTCCTTTTGCTTGGATAGACATAGGACCACATACATCAGAATGCACTAGCTCTAGCAAATCTTGGGCTCTTCTACCTTTTGCATTAAAAGGTCGTTTGGTCATTTTACCTTCCAAATAAGATTCACAAACTGGAAATTCATCAAAGTCCATGGGCTCTAAGAGTCCATCTTTGATCAGTCTTTGAATCCTATTTGAATTAATATGACCCAAACGCAAGTGCCAAAGATATGCATCAATAGTAGAAGGAAACTTTCTCTTTAATGATTTTACATGAGAGTTATTATCTAATTCAGAATTATATAATTCATGCTTATTAGGAGTTAAAATATAAATACCATCCACAATATTGCCAGAACAGATAAACACTTTATCCTTCTTTATTACAACATTGTCTTTCAGGATAACACAATATCCATGTTTACCTAAGTAAGTAGCAGAAATTAAATTCCTACAAACATTAGGTACATACAAACAGTCTTCTAATATTAGAACTCTAGATTCAAAACATAAATTACAAACACCAACAGCTACAACCGGAATCCTGCTCCCATCAGCCAAAGTAAGAAACAACTCCCCTTCTTTAAGCTTTCTGGTCTCCTAGAACCCCTGCAAGGAATTGCAGATATGATTAGTATAACCTGAATCCACACACCAGGAATCCGTGGGATTCTGTACCAAACATATTTCTAGAAGGAATGTATTAATCATACCTTTATTCTTGGCAGCCTTGAATATTGGAAAATTTCTCTTCCAATGTCCTTTCTTACCACAATGGAAACACTTTCCTTTGATCTTCTTTCCTTTATTAGCAACCCCTAAGGCACTTTGTTTACCCTCTTGCTTGGTGAAGTCCTTCTTCTTCTTCTTCTTACCCTTGCCTTTCGACTTAGGTTGAGAAGTAGAAGCTTCACCAACATTGTCTTCAACATTGGAAGTACCAAGAATGCCTTCTGCCGCTACCAATTCATTCATTAATTCAGACAAGGTATAAATCTTTTTGTTCATATTATAGTTAAGTTTGAATTCCTTGAATGATTCTGGTAGCGACTGGAGTATCATATCCACTTGGGATTCTCCATCAATATCGGCACCTAAAACTTCCAGTGTATTCAGATTAGAGATCATTGTAAGACAATGCTCCCTTACTAAAGTTCCTTCAGCCATTTTGGTATTATAAATTTGCCTCATGGTCTCTGGCCTTGCAGAACAGCCTTGCTCACCAAACATCTCCTTCAAACTTAGCATGATGTCTGAAGCTAGTTCTACATCCTGCATTTGATGCTGTAGAATATTTGAGATAGATGCTAGGATGTAACACTTGGCCATTTTAGTAGATTTCTGCCAACGATCATATCATTGTTTTTCCTCAGAAGGAGCATCTAATGAAGGAAAGCTAGGACATGGTTTAGTAAGAACATACTTATGCTTTTCAGCAGTAAGAACTATATCCAAATTTCTTTTCCAGTCAACATAGTTGGATCCAGTCAGTTTGTTTTGATTAGGAATAGTTACAATTGGGCTAAATGATGCCATGTTCAAATCTGAAAACAATAAACATGAATATAATCAATAAACTGGACATTATCAATTTAGCATATAAACATATAGTATGGAACCTTAATAAAATCATAATATAATATATGCAACGACAACCCAATCCTGCAATTAATATTCCTCGGAAGCGAGGTCATACCAATCACTATGATTAGGCGAGAAATATTCTCATTATTAATGCTATCATGGTAACTCTTACCAAACAAAAATAATTTGTCGCTCTCCCTTCAGCCTCTAAGTAATAATGACATAGCTCCGAAGGGAGGTTAACATTACACTTAGTCTAGTGTACACCATTGCTTAGAATCAATGTGAATAACCAAGTAACTCCACGGAAGCGTGGTCCTTCTCAATGTAAAAACACATTTCATCTATCTTTAAGAAGTTTAACCTGTAGTACCATGAATCAAACACCCTCCGAAGGGAGCAAGGAATATACGCCAAGGCGAGGTGCTTAATCACACTACTTTAAACCGACAATGGAGGCCATGAGATGCAACCCTTGTATCTCTCTACCACTAGATGTTTTAAAATAAAGGTTTTTAATTTCAAAACATGCATAATCTAATTACACATAGTCTTAGTTCTTTTACATGTGAAAATACTTAGAAAAAATTCTGATTTTCTTTCTTTCGATCGATCGAATATGCCCCTCGATCGACCAAAAAAATTAAAGAATTCTATCTTGACCTCCTGACTTGTTCGATCGATACTCGACTGCCTTTCGATCGATCGAAAAACAGATTCGATCAATCGATCGACTAGCAATCGAAAATCAATCTATTTAAAAAGTTTGATCGCTGTTTCACTCAATCGATTGAAAGTGATTTTCGATCGATCGAAAATTGCAAAACTCGAATTTCCAGAAATTTTTCTAAGGCAGTTTTCTTCGTTTTTCATGAACAAAACATTCAACATATTAACATTATAGATAGTGATTGATGTCAGAACTGAATTCTGCTATAGCCTTAAGATTCAATTTAACGTACTTAAATTTAAATTTAAATAACATCATAACATCAATTTCAGTTTTCATCAAATCATAGTTTCACCAGTATGCAGAAAATTAAAACATAATCTTCTAACAATATGAAACTATCATCTCTAATTCTAAAATTCACAAAACATGTTATACAATTCGAAATTGATGACCGCTCTGATACCATTTGATGGAAATAAATGTGAACGCAGCGGAAAAAATAACGGATCTACATCGTTCGAAATTGATAACATGCATTAAGTAAATTTCAGAATTTGAGAACAAGAGAGCGTACCTTGAAGCGGTGAATTTCAAAAATCGAAGATTTAAGCCTTAGGAATACTTTTAATCTTCACCCCAATTCCACTAACGCCCAAGAAGTGTGGACTCTCTATTGGTTACAAAGGGATGATTAGAGAGTGACATACACTCACTTCCACACCATTACAATGTTGTTTTTCTCACCCAGAAAATTCTGTACGTTTTTCCTTTTGTATCTAACCAATTATCTAATTGGGCTAGCCTCTTGGGCCTTTCCAATTGGGCTTAAGTGTGTGGCTTGGAGTGGGACCAAAAGGGACCAATAAGACACTAGCTCCAATGGGCCTTGGGCTTTTCTGTCAACTCTTGACAAGTCCAAAGTTACCATTAACTATATTTAATACCACTATATAAATATAGTTGCACTCTAGGCCTTATCTATAAATTATATCCCAAGACTTTATTATACATGCAACCCCTTCATAAAATATTCGTAGTAATACAAAGTCATTAATGTAGACTGCCACTTTGTAAATTACTACATCTTAATCCTTGAGTACCCGGCTTAATCTTTTGATGTTATTCATTATATGTTTATGAAATCCAATTCCATAGATATATACTTTAGTCTTACTAAAGTGGTTAGGCCTAACTCTCTGAATAACAAACTCATTAAACTTATCTCAAGGGAATACTTTATATCTCCGTCAAGAGACTATGAATTCCATCTTGAGAATACATGTTCCATCAACACTAAATGTGGCTGCCCAACATACTGAGGTTTTGACCATTACTATAGATCTCACTCCTGATATATCAAAGCAACCTACACCTCATGATCAGGTCCATTATTCTCTCAGGATTAAGAGTTCATGCAAATACAAGTCGTGAGATTTATTATTCATTTAACAGTCATTAGGAAAATAATAAATCTCACAGCGGTCCAGTTCAATATGTCTTAACTCTTAAAACATATTAACACATCAACCAGAAGTCTCCACTTCCATGATCAAGACAAATCATCGTGGTTGATATGTTATAGTCTTCGCAGATGAAATGCCCAATTTCATCACCAACTACGAACTATAATTCTGAGTTTACAAAGAACTTGTGATTTATATCTTCTGTGACTTTTCACATAAATCACATACTATGCATCTCATGGACTAAATGATAATGTCTGAATATTCATATTACCATTATTTCAGATAATAATAAAACAAATTCATTAAACACAATATTAAGTCATACATAATGTCATACACAATGTCAAACTTAATATCATACATAGTGATGACTTGCATAATTTGGCATAATTTATCACTTCTCAACTTTAAGCTTTAGTCTAATTTTATTTATTTTTTGTTGATTTTAGACTTCATTATTGTGATTTAAATTTTATTTCAGATTTGAAGGAAATAAAGATTTAACCAAATGAAAGAGAACTGAAACAGAGGGCTGAAGAAAGCAAGGTTTTGGGCTGAAAAAGTGCAACATGTTTGAGAAAAAAGAGTGGGCTGATTAAGTGAATGGGCTGAAAATAAATTCGTTTGTGGGCTGAAAAGAGCACCACGTCTAAAGCAGAAAAGGGCACCACGTTTGAGAAATAAAAGAGGCGGAACTGAAAGAAAAGAAGGCAGAAAAAAACGCTGAAACAGAGCAACGTTTTGGGCTGAAACAGAGGCTGAAACAGAGGAACGTTTTGGGCTGAAACAGGGGCTGAAAGGAGCAACGTTTTTGGACTGAAAGGAGGACGTTTTTGGGCTGAAGAAAGCAAGGTATTGGGCTGAAACAGTGGGCTGAAAAAGACAAACGTTTTGGGCTGAAAAGGGCACCACATCTAAAAGAAAAAAAAGGGCAACACGTCTGAAAGAGAGGAGCCGCTGAAACTGAAGGAGGGAGGCGCTGAAAAACTGAAAAAAGGGCTGAAACAGAAGAGAGAAAGGCTGAAACAGAAAAGAAAGAGAGGGCTGAAGCAGAAAAGAGGCTGAAGTTGACGCTGAAAGAAAGGGGAGGCTGAAGCAGATTTTTGTGTTCATTTTTTCTCTTTCAAATCTTCTCAGAAAAATTATGGTGAATTCGTTTATGTTGAATTTAATTTTTAGCATGAACTAAATTTTCTTTATTCTAGGAAAACGATGTAATCTAGTTCCGAACTATGCTTGCTTTTCTATGTTAATTTGAATTAATTATTTTCATGTTTGTCTGATTTATTCTGAGTTTATTGCTTCTAATTAACCGGCCATTAATTAGATGATTTTGATCTTGTGATTTGCTATCGAAAGAGGGAATTATAGGATAGATCTTGAATATTTCGGCATAGGTAAATATAGAGATCGAAAGACTTGTATGAACCTGTGTAGTATTAAAATCATTGGTCTTAATGTTTTCTTGCTTTATTAAATTGCATACTCTTGTGTAAATTGATGAACAAGAATGTTTCCAATTGACTGTCGAAAGAGGCTTTTGGATGTTTTTTGGAGATTGCTAACAAACAGAGAGAATTAAATTAAATATTCAAGATCTATCCTATAATTCCCTCTTTCGATAGCAAATCACAAGATCAAAATCATCTAATTAATGGCCGGTTAATTAGAAGCAATAAACTCAGAATAAATCAGACAAACATGAAAAGAATTAATTCAAATTAACATAGAAAAGCAAGCATAGTTCGGAATTAGATTACATCGTTTTCCTAGAATAAAGAAAATTTAGTTCATGCTAAAAATTAAATTCAACATAAACGAATTCACCACAATTTTTCTGAGAAGATTTGAAAGAGAAAAAATGAACACAAAAATCTGCTTCAGCCTCCCCTTTCTTTCAGCGTCAGCTTCAGCCTCTTTTCTGCTTCAGCCCTCTCTTTCTTTTCTGTTTCAGCCTTTCTCTCTTCTGTTTCAGCCCTTTTTTCAGTTTTTCAGTGCCTCCCTCCTTTAGTTTCAGCGGCTCCTCTCTTTCAGACGTGTTGCCCTTTTTTTTCTTTTAGATGTGGTGCCCTTTTCAGCCCAAAATGTTTGTCTTTTTCAGCCCACTATTTCAGCCCAATACCTTGCTTTCTTCAGCCCAAAAACGTCCTCCTTTCAGTCCAAAAATGTTGCTCCTTTCAGCCCCTGTTTCAGCCCAAAACGTTCCTCTGTTTCAGCCTCTGTTTCAGCCCAAAACGTTGCTCTGTTTTAGCGTTTTTTTCTGCCTTCTTTTCTTTCAGTTCCGCCTCTTTTATTTCTCAAACGTGGTGCCCTTTTCTACTTTAGACGTGGTGCTCTTTTCAGCCCACAAACGAATTTATTTTCAGCCCATTCACTTAATCAACCCACTCTTTTTTCTCAAACATGTTGCACTTTTTCAGCCCAAAACCTTGCTTTCTTCAGCCCTCTGTTTCAGTTCTCTTTCATTTGGTTAAATCTTTATTTCCTTCAAATCTGAAATAAAATTTAAATCACAATAATGAAGTCTAAAATCAACAAAAAAATAAATAAAATTAGACTAAAGCTTAAAGTTGAGAAGTGATAAATTATGCCAAATTATGCAAGTCATCAAACACCCCCAAACTTAGAACTTTGTTTGTCCTCAAACAAAAAGAAAATAAAATAAAAGACAACCATAGACACTATCAGCTAGACCCCATAGAGAAATATCATCAGTCACCAAGCCATAATCTGAATTTAGATTTCATCACTAGTAACTTACTCTTTTAACATCAAGGATAGCAGGAAAAACAATCAAAAATTTAGCAATTTGTCACATAGCATCATACAATAGGATTTAAGGGCATAAATCCTAACAATCTCCCACTTGCCCTAAAGACTATTGTGCACTAATCTAACTCCCATTCTCTCCAAATGTGACTCGAATTGAGGCAAAGCTTTAGTAAATGGATCTGCTAGATTATTTGCACTTTCAATCTTTGCTACCACCACATCTCCACGAGCAACAATATCTCGAATGATATGTTACTTCCTCTCAATGTGCTTTTCCTTTCTTATGATTCCTTGGATCTTTAGATTGTGCAACTGCTCCACTGTTGTCACAAAACAATGTGATTGGAACTTGCTCCATTGTCATTACACCAAGGTCAGAAAGGAATTTCTTGAGCCATACAGCTTCCTTTGCTGCCTCACAAGCAGCAACATATTCTGCTTCCATGGTAGAGTCTGCAATACAAGATTGCTTAATACTCCGCCAACTTATGGCTCCACCTCCCAAGGTGAAAACACATCCTGAAGTGGATTTTCTAAAATCTAGATCAGATTGAAAATCATAGCCAAAATGGTAGTGATATACAAGGATTGGGCTGAGAAACTTCCATTTGCTTTATGGGGTTACAAAACTTCTATCCGTGCATCAACTGGGGCAATACCTTACTCTTTGGTCTATGGTAGTGAGGTGGTAATTCCAATTGAGTTAGAGATACAATCTTTGAGAGTGCTAATAGAAACCAAGGTCTTAGAAGAAGACTGGGTGAAGGCAAGATATGAGCAATTGGCCTTGATAGATGAGAAGAGAGCTAGGGCACAATACCATGCACAAAGGTACCAAAAGAGAATTGCTAGGGCATTTAACAAAAAAGTGAAACCTAGAAACCTTAAAGAAGGGGACTTGGTACTAAAAGTGCTTAGAGATGAAACTTTTGATCCAAGAGGAAAGGTGAAGCCAAGATAGTCTAGGCCTTTCATTATTAAGAAGATCATGTTAGGGGGTGCTACAAGGATTACAGATTTGGATGAGGAAGAAATGCTTCGCCCAATCAATATTGATAGACTTTGGAGATACAATGTTTGAAAAGAAAAGAAAAAAAAGCCTACTAGGTTGAAAACCTGAAAGGGTGGCCTAGGCAAAAGTTAAGGCAAAAAGGCCCTGTTGGATTGAAAACTTGAAATAGCGGTCTAGACAAAAAATAGGGGAAAGACCATGGTCATGTTGAAAATTCCTTCAAGGACAGCATGGGAAAAATTACATGGCATGGAGAAAAAGAGTAGAAAAAGAAAAAATAAAGAAAAATAAAGATAATAAGCAAAGATAATAAATAAATGACTCTTTTATTGCTCAAATTAAAAGATGATAAATTGTTTCATAGGGGATTTGGAACAATCCAATACTTTATTAAATTCAAAAAGAAAAGACATGAGAATCATAAAGTGCATAAAAGTAAAGTTTGGGCCATATCAAATTTGTCATTCAACCCTCTTCCTTTTGCTGGACTTCTTGTATGCTTTTTCATCTATAAGGACCCATTTCATGTCATCTTGTAGCCACTTCTGGTACCCCGAAGTTGGATGAAGAAACTGAGGAGGACAAATGTCTCTAGTCACCCTCCATCGCGGCCAAGCCTCACGGATTCTACTTAAAGTCCTATTAGTGAACTCCAAGGTGTGGAAAGAGCCATCATCACTAAGAGCCTCTTGGCGGTCACCAAACTATCTGGCAATGCGGGATGTGGAGTAGTAAGAGCAATAGTGAAAATCCTACAAAGGGAACACAGTTGTCCTTGAGGCTATGGTGAGCCATGCTTAAGATGCGCGCCACCACTCTACCACCTATTGGATGTTTGTGGCATCAATGCGTTCCATAAGCTCAGTAAACTCTTCAATGCTCATTTCAGCATGCTTGGGCCTATGGTCATGATAATGCTTGGGGTAGATATTGACTAGGAGGGATAGTAGGAGGTCGAAGCAAATGAAGCCTCTCAGACAGCCATATCTACAAAAGAAGGGAAAGAAGAGAAAGAGAGGAGAAAAGAGACAGAACATGAATGAAAAAAAAGAACAGAGAGAAGAAAGATAAAATTAAAGAAAATGGAAAATACGATATAAGGTGCCTCGATAGGTTGAAAACCGAAAGGCAATCCACGCAAAAAAATCGAAAGGCAATCCATGCAAAAATTAAAAGATTCCCGCTAGGTTGGAAACCTAGGAAAAAATTAGGGATCATACATGAAGGAGGAGAAGGCTCCCTACAAAGAAGTTTGCTTCCTTCCTATGAAATGCATCCAAGCCATTGAGGGTTTTAGCCAAGATCATGCTTACAAGATTTCTATTCCTCAAATTGGCAACCACCAAGCATATCCAGTGATCTACACAATAGGTCCCATGAACCAAGAAGTATCTTGCAAGCATACATAGATAGAGGGCATTGAGAAACAGGGAGCGCGGTATATCAGTCGTTGGGATAGCTAGCTGAGAGAAGTATGCAAAGATGAGATGAACATTCAACTTGCTAAAAACACACCACTGCTTAGCCTTTTCAAGAGGAACACCCAACAAAGCTTGAATCAAGGTGGGAAGATCACCACCAATGGTAGGAAAGACAATTTCATTCACCAAAGGTTCACCCATGATTGCACTAAACTCCTTAAGAGTGGGCATATCTCTACACAGTTGAATTGAAAAACATGCCAAGTAGGGATCCAATAATTGGCAGCAGCATGAAGAAGAGGTTCATCCACCTTCATTTAATGGTATGGAAAAATGCAAGAGAGACCATAAGGAATGACAACCTCTTTTAAACTAGGGCCAAGCTTCCTAATCCAAGTCAAGACTTAGAAAAAGGAGAATTTTTCCATCGGAAAGCCTTAGAGGAGTGTTTTCTAAGAGGAAAATATGTTTGGTGAGGTTTAGGAGTCCCTAATGGCTATTTTATACTAAAGGAAGGCGGCTAGGGTTTTTTTGACTTGCGGCATGCATACGCATAGTCAAACTTACGTACGTAGGGTCAAGGCAGCGTATGCAGGCTCATGTACTCGCACGCACAACAAGAGGCAGATACCTAGTTTTCCTTGTTTTGAGTATTGTTTTCTTCTGTATGCTTCTTCTATGGTTCCTGTCGCCCAAAGGACTATTCAAGACACAACTCAAGCTCAAATTTTCAAGTATTAAGGACAAGGGAAGCATAAAATTGTACATTTTTCCCCATAAGTTGTAAATTAAGTACATATCCCAAATAAAAACATGAATGTAAAAGATGTTCTTAAAATACAACCCAATGTCTCAAATTAAATCTAGAGTGCAGAAATATGTGCTAAAAGAAAATAATAATAAAAGCAACAAAAAGAAAAGAGATATGCTATGCTATGCTGTGTGTGCTATGTGTCTATCTGTCTGTAATGTCTGAGTTTTCAGGTAGCCCATACAAGTGCCACACAAGTCTTCTCGAGTGCTGAATACTTCTCTTCATAAGCCATCATCTTCTTGCTAATATAGTAGATTGCATTCTCCTTCCTAGACTCCTCTAGATATTGAGCAAGCAAAGCCCTTATTGCTATATTTGTGGTTATGAGATATAGCAATAATGGCTTTTTTGGTACTGATAGAACCAGTATTGGTGGCTTCATCAAGTAACTCTTAATTTTCTTAAAAGCTTTTTGGCATTGTTCATTCCATATTGTAGGGACTTCCTTCTTGAGCAATTAAAAAAGTGGTTCACATGTCATGGTGAGTTGGAATATTAATTTGCTTATGTATTGTATCCTCCCTAAAAACCCTCAAATCTCTTTTCCAATCCTTAGAGGCTTCATTTCTACAATTGCCTTGATCCTTTTAGGATCTACCTTAATTCCTCTCTAGCTTACCATGAACCCCAACAACTTTCTTGATGTCACACCGAAAGTGCATTTCTTTGGATTCAGCCGGAGCTTGTAGAATCAAATCTGCTCGAAGAACTTCTGTAAAGCTGGTACGTGCCTTTCATAGTCTTTGGAATTCACTATCATATCATCCACATAAACTTTAACTTCTTTGTGTATCAAATCATGCAATAGAGTAGTAGCCGCCCACTGGTAAGTGGCACAAGCATTCTTAAAGCCAAATGGCATGACCTTGTAATAATAGGTCCCCCATGGAGTAATAAATGACGTCTTTTCCATATCTTCTAGAGCCATCTTTATCTGAATGTATCCGGAAAAGCCATCCATGAATGATAGCTATGCATGTCCCGTCATATTATCAACCAAAATATTAATAAGGGGCAACAGAAAGTCATCCTTTAGGCTGGCTTTATTAAGGTCTCTGAAATCTACACACAGGACCTTCGCATCTTTCTTTGGCACTAGAACCACAATAGCTAACCATTATAGGTAGTTTACCACCTTCAAGAATCCCGCATTGCACTGTTTCTTAACCTCTTCCTTGATCTTAAGAGTCCATTCTAGCTTCATCCTTCTCAGCTTCTACTTGACTAGCTTCATGGTTGGGTCTGTAGGAATGTAATGTTGCACTATATCTATATAAATTCCTGGCATATCCTCGTATGACCATGCAAACACCTCTTTGAATTCCTTCAGCAATGTGACTAGTGCATCCTTTTTAAAGGAAGTTAAAGTATTGCCAATCTGGACTAACTTAGGTTCATCATCAGTTCCCAGGTTTATAAACTAGGTTTCTACTTTTATAGGTTCTACATGTCCTTGTTTTAATTCCCCATCATTAAAGTTTCTTTACTAATTTCCGAAATAAAAACATTCAAAGCCAGTAAATAAGCAAAACAAGAAATTATTTTATAGGGGAAAGAGTTTTTAACAGATTCAACAAGAATTGACTCTATAGGAATGGACAAACGATCACAAACAGACTTAACAGGAATAACAATACTACTCGAGACAGACTCAATGGGGATGGAAATGATGATTTTAGTAGAAGTAAATGCCTTGGTGGTCATGGTCTTTTCTAAAGGGTCTTCCATAGGGTGGGCAGCTCCTTTCCATGCCCAATTCTTCAACTTTGTTGTGGCCTTGGTGATGGTCGTTGGCTCTTAGTGAGTTCCTTCTTCTTTCAACATGAACACCCTCAGGTCTCAATCCATATAATCTGGACCTTATCCATCAACTTCCATATCTGCGAGCTTGTCAAATACATAGCCATCCAATCATTCTATGTTGTCCATCCACTCTCCAAATAAATCCTGCCTCCCTTTGTTGCATGGGCGAACATATTAGGGGAAGTACTCTGATTCACTACATTCCATTCTTTCATCTTTGTCTTCAAGATTCTCCAACGTTAACTTTCTGAAGTTGTGGATCATTAGATTTCTACCAAGCATTGCCAGTCTTGCATCTATAGTGTATGTAGTTAATGAGCCAAACTTTGAATTATGAAACGAACTGAATTCAGGAATCTCCCTATCATACTTATCATAGCGAGAGCCTGATTTTGGATTGACATCTATAATGCAACTCCAATTCGAAGGTCGTCCATAAGGGTACTCATCATAGTCTTCCCCCATGGCTTCGTTATCATCTTCTATGTCTTCATCATAATAGTCCACCTCGTCATAAGAATTACCTTCATAGAAGGCTCTCGCATCCTCATCTTCTCTACCACTAGGGGGTCTACCCCTATCGTTACTGCTGTCTCAGCTACCATAGTCTTCACTATCATTGTCATCGCTATTATTGTCTCCACCATCATTGTCTTTATTATCATCATTATCACTATCTTTACTGTCATCATTATTACTATCTTTACTGCCACTTCCTTCATCATCATCACTAGGGGCTCCTCCCTCTTCATCATCTTCATCATCTATCCTTGGTTCATAAGGATCTTTCAGCGTGTGGTCACAGGCTTCCCAACGTTCTTCCTCCTCTATGTTGAAGATAGCATCACCCAATAGTGTAGTTATAACATTAGGATCCATATAATCTGCCCAATTAGTTGGACTCAATCTATATCTCTCTCCTTTACTTCAAGAAGATTTATGTCACAATCGAGGAATAATTCAAATCCAGGAAACATTGTTTTTTATTCCGGATCATATTTCGCAGTTTAGGAAATCCCCAGTAATGCTGGCAATCCCCAGCTTTGATAAACTTCCCATTCAGTGTAGGAGTGTATGGCTTTAAAGGCTTTAGGAGGCTAGGAAGCCCCTTTTCTTTAGCTTTTGCATGGGCCATCTTCTTCAGTTCCATCTCTAATAAGTCTTCATCTATAGGTTTATGGCCCAACCCAAAAGGTGGTGAGGCTGTGGGAATTGTTGGGACTTGAATGATTGCATCTTTCACGATCTTCCTTAAGCTCATCCTTGAAAAATAACTCATCTTCCTCATCATTGCTACCACATTGTTGTTGCCATAGGGATCAAAGTCCATAAGGATCTTTTCAACCTCTTCTATCTTTCTTTCAAAACCAGGTTTCTTAATCTCAAAGCCATCTAGGGTTACCGGTTCCTTCTCAGATTAGATACCAAAAATGGGCTTTGGGATGGTTAGAGTGTCCCCATATATAGTGAATGTTCAAATAGCGTATAAAACACTATGAACGTTTAGACCCCCAAATACAAAATTTACCAATTCAAGCTTAATGTCAAACAATATATGTGCGGAAAATGAACATAAGCTAATAAAAAAATTGATAAACAATCTAAACCAATTAAAATCATGTCCACAGCAAAAATTAAATGGCAAAAATTAAAGGAAAAGAGATGCAAACACAAGGACAACACAACGATGCGTTATCGAAGAGGAAACCGAAGCCCTCGGCAAAAAACCTCTCTGTTGCCCTCCAAGCGGTCAATAATCCACTAGAAAATGTAGTTGGGTTACATGAACAGCAATAGACCCTCCAAGCCTAATCTACCCAGTGTACGTAAGCCCTCCAAGCTTCTTGCTCCAACGAGGTTATGCCGAACCTTTTTCTTTTCTAGCTTACCGGATTCCGCTATAGCCCATAACATCAACCAATAACCATTGGTCCCTTCCTAACTGCTTCCCAAAGCACCAAAAAGCCTTCTCACAGATGTGGGTATGGTGAGAAACGGATTTGGCCAAGAACCTCTCAAGGATGTAACAATAGAGAGGGTGGGAGTAGAGGAATTTGAAGAGTCTCTATGTAAAGATTGTGGATGAGTCAATCTTGTTTTTCTCTAGGGTTTCTCTCCCAAAATTCTCTCTGGAAGCTCTCTACATTTCATGGGTATAAGGGGTATTTATACTAGGGTGAGAAAGGAATGCGAAGAGTCAGTTTTTCCAAAACAGAGTTGGCTGGCGACTTAGCCTCGCGACTTGACTGAGTCACGAGTTCAAGCCACGAGCTAACTGAATGGCCAGTCTGGACTTTTTGTCTTGTAGTACTACAGCTGGTATGACGGTTCAACTTCTCTAGCAGCTTCCTAGTCGCGAGCCACCCGCGAGATCCAGTCGCGAGTCCCTGCTTCACTACACAGTCTTAGCATTTCTTCACACTCTCTCACACACTACCCTTACATGATTCCCACCTAAATACAGGGTTTCTAAATGCTGAATTACAAGCAACTTTGGCGTGGAATACAGCTAACAAGATGGTTGATTAAATTCAACCTTACAAGGAGTCTAAACAGAAGTATACATGTGAAAGTAGAAGCAAAAACAGAAGAAAAAAAAATTAAGGTTTCTAGGATGGTACATGCGTACACATGAACAACCTTACGTGTGGATAATCAAGCTTGTGTATGTAGTCTTGATTATGCGCACGTGGGTTTCTGCCCAAGAACCCTAAAAACACAGCAAACAGAGCACGATTTAAAACGTAAACTCTAGTAACCTAACATGCTTAAAACATACAAAAAAACATAAACCTAATCTAAGGAAACATGTCATAAGTATAAACAAAGCAAAGAAACAGATCAAAACATAAAATAAAAGTAGAAAATAAAAGAAATGTTTAAAAAGAATACCTCCAAGCAAAAAGCTCCTAGGCTTGATTTTTTACTGATCCCTTCAGTCAAATCTATCAAAAATCGATAACAAAGTGATTTGTAATCTTACAATTCAAAGATCAAGGCCAAAAAGGCCCTAATCAAATAAAATTAACTTGAGGATGTTTTGTGAAAAACTCTCTCTTTGATTCACTATTTCTATTGAATCTTAGTGTTTTCCAGTGGGATTACTGTGTGTTTTTTAAAGGTACCATGTATGACTATTTATATTGTGAAAATAGGGGCTTAGAATGGCTTCTAGAAGATGTGGGATTCATTCCAACCCACAATCTTTAATGCAAAAAACTTTCCTTTCTAGTGCTTCTAAAGCCTTACCTGTGCGTGCAGGCTCTTGCCCGTGTACGCAGGCTCTTATGCTGCGTACGTAGGTTCATGCCTGCACATGCAGGCTTAGGGTTTCTTTTGGCCTTTATTTTCCAAAAATATATTTTTAGCTCATCAAAAATAAAGTCAATTTATAATATGATTGGACCCTAAACCAACCTTGAGCCTTACAATTTCAACATCATTGGGGAACGGGGGCCCAAGTCATAAGGGGTACAAAATGCGGTATCTACAAATGCCCCTCTTTTGATTTGTGAGCTTTGTTCACGGAATCAAAAGAATAAAAGACAAAACATTTTGTTTTGACTTACAGCTCGAGCCTAACCTACGCACACGACACACATCACGCATACATAGGGCGGGGTGCGACTTCGTAGAGTCGCGTGTGATTCGTATGTTCGAATTCCTACCTTTGTTGCTCGGGAAATTAGCAACGACGAGTTCACTATCCCAGAACTTGTTTTGCCAATTGCAAGTAAAAGGCAAGTGGCTCAATATCCTAGAGTCACTTAAAAAGAAAAACAAACAAAGGTGCTCTTGTGAGCTCAAAAAACTAAACAAACAAGGGTGCTTTTACGAGCTTAAAAATATATATATCTGTGGTGTCCATCTAGGGCTCTGGCCCCAAACTTCTCCGGGTGGCTTGCGCCTTTTGTCTTCTCTATCTCTATCACTACCTATTCTTTGTGAAGCTCTTGCCTCAGGACGACCTTGATATCTATCTCTATTTCTACCGCATAAGTCTATATGATGTGTCTACATGTTCAATTCCCTCGAGATAAGTGCATAAGTTCTGTCTATTTTAGCCCATGACGGAGCCTTGGGTGAAGGATCCACTAGGGATGATAAAGGGGAACTTATTAGGGAGTATGATCTTCTTGAAACTTTGGTGACCCTCGAGGGAGCCTTCTTGTTCAGGAAAAAGAACTTGTTGAGAAGTTTAGTGATTCTAACCTACGAGGAAGTCCTTGAAAATGTGTGGTCCACTAGGGAAGATTTTATCTCTTTCTTCATGACTCACTGGGGAACCTGTTTTGACTCTACCCATGAGGGGCCTTCATCAACTCCATGGGGATTATCTTCTTCACAACTCACGAGGGGGTTGCCATCATGCATTAGACTCACGGGGGAGTCCCTTCACGATATTGTACTTTACTGGGGATTTGCTTGAAAATTTGAACTCACGATAGAGTTCTTTTGATGGCTTATGGTTCATTGAAGGATGCCATTGATGCTTTCAATTTGCTATGGATGCTTGTGCGGTCTTTATGTCTCTTACCTGACTGAGGGTATTTTTGTCATTTTGTCATGTTTTTGAATTTTTTTGCTTCTACCTTTTGGGAATCCACCGGAGATTTTGAAATTTTATTTTGTGACTTCTAGGTGTATTCTTGAATTTTCCTGTGCACTTCAAGCCTTCTGAGGACTCCACGGGGATATATAATTTTTTTTTTTTTTGCTAAACTGCATGAAGTTTAGTCACCTAATGTGTTCCCACTTCTTCATATTTCCTCCACAGTTACCAACTGTTTTTTTTTTCTCCTCTTCATCTTCCTCACCTCTTCATATTCTCTCTAACTCTTCAACTTCTTTTTTCTCTCTAAAAAAGCTTTTGTCCTCTCTCTCACAATATGATCATTCCCTCTCTAATCTCTCTAAAACTCTCTCCTTCCCAAAAATTCCTCATCTTCTCCATGGCACCTGAGTCCAAGAAAACCTCCTACGTGCTCTCAAGCAACGCCTTCAACCTCACCCATTGGAGTAGGGTAGGGAGGTGAAAGTTTTGCGGAAGCAATATAAAAAAAAAAATTTATATTTTCATTTAAAGATCGTTGTAACACACAACCATGGATTCTAAATAAAACAAAAATTGCATACCTCTCTTAGCAACCCAATCGTGTTGCCTCCCAAGGTATTCACGTCTTTCTCTCTATTTTTTTTTTTTTTAGTTTTCAGAAGACTGCAGTATCACTCAGTAGTTCTGATGGCCAACCACTAATTTGATATTTTAAAATCTTATTTTTAGTTAAGACTTCTAAAACCCAAGAGAGAGATTGGACGTGGGATCCTTAAGGATCCTAATCTTTGGCTGTAGGATTCATCAATAACTTTTTTTTTTAACATTATTGACTTATCTTGAAACTCTTTCAAAATTATTCCTTAATTTTCTCAACCATATCAAGAAAATATTTGAACTTCTACAGATTGCAATAATGTCCATCAACACATTGTAATTGACCCCTGAAGATTAGAGAATTACAAATGAGGTCCCATTACTTAAAATTTTATATCCATGTCCTTCCACCATACTATATTCCCACAAGCCACTAGGACTGGATTAATATCATTGTCATGTCCCTAGCTTTTGTAACCTTTAATTTCTTGATTTCATAATTTCTATTGGACTCCAAAATATTTTTTGAAAAACTCTTTAAATATATATATATATATATATATATGAATTTTTTTTTTGAAAAATGTCACCGGCCGGTTTTGTTTTGAGTCCAACTTCAATATGAAAATCAACTGAATATACTATGTGAAAGTTCAAATAGTGTATAAAACACTATGAACGTTTAGACCCCCAAAATACAAATTACCAATTCAAGCTTTGTATCAAACAATGTATGTACGGAAATTAAATTGATAAACAATCTAAACCAAATAAAATCACATCCACAACAGAAATTAAATGGCAAAGATTAAGGGAAGAGAGATGCAAACACAAAGACAACATGGCGATATGTTATCGAAGAGGAAACCGAAACCTTCGGCGTAAAACCTCTCCGCCGCCCTCCAAGTGGTAAATAATCCACTAAAGAATGTAGTTGGGATACATGAACAGCAGAAGACCCTCCAAGCCTAATCTACTCAGTGTACCTAAGCCCTCAAAGCTTCTTGCTCCAACGAGGTTATATCAAACAATGTATGTGCAAAAAATGATTATAAGCTTATACTAGAATTGATAAACAATCTAAACCAAATAAAATCACATCCACAATAGAAATTAAATGGCAAAGATTAAGGAAAGAGAGATGCAAACACAAAGACAACACAACGATGTGTTATCGAAGAGGAAACCGAAGCCCTCGGCGAAAAACCTCTCCGCTGCCCTCCAAGCGATCAATAATCCACTAGAAAATATAGTTAGGATACATGAACAACAATAGACCCTCCAACCCTAATCTACCCAGTGTACTTAAGCCCTCTAAGTTTCTTACTCCAATGAGGTTACGCCGAACCTTTTTCTTTTCTAGCTTACTAGATTCCGCTATAGCCCATAGCATCAACCAATAATCATTGGTTCCTTCCAAACTGCTTCCCTAAGCACCAAAAGACATTCTCACAGACGTGGGTACGGTGAGAAAAGGATTTGGTCAAGAACCTCTAAAGGATGTATCAATGGAGAAGGTGAGAGTAGAGGAATTTGAAGAGTCTCTTGGGTGAAGATTATAGATGAATCAATCTTGTTTTTCTCTAGGATTTCTCTCTCAAAATTCTCTCTGGAAGCTCTCTACATTTCATGGGTTTAAAGGGTATTTATACTTGGGTGAGAGAGGAATGCAAAGACTCAGTTTTTCCCAAATAGGGCTGGTTGGTGGTTTGGGCTCGTGACTTGACTGAGTCGCGAGTTCAAGCCACGAGATAATAGAACGGCCAGGCTGGACCTTTTGTCTTGTAGTGCACCAGATGGCGTGACTGTTCATCTTCTTGCACGCTTCACATGTGTACAGTAGTTGGCGGCTTTTCAGTCGTGAGTCACCCGCGAGTCCCAGCCGTTAATCCCTGCATCCTTGCACAGACTTGAGCATTTCTTCACACTCTCTCACTCACTACCCTTACATGAATCCCACCTAAATACAGTGTTTCTAAGTGCTAAAATACAAGCAAATTGGCACGGAATAAAGCCAACAAGATGGTTGATTAAATTCAACCTTACACTATCTTCTTCAGAGACTGGTGGATTCATTGTTGAGCATTTTTATATTTTACTCATTACACACATAACCCAACGTGTCTGTATATAGCCTTTAAAATTGGCATCACCAGTTGACATTGTCAAAGTTTTGGGCATGATAAATAAATATACATAAACCCCTCATGTTTGAGGACAATAGAAAAATTGTGATAGAACAACCTTTTAATTAATAGTGATCACTCCATAAGGTGTCCTTGATCGGATCCAATTCAGTGTATGTACTTGTTACATTACACCCACTTGTCTACTTAAAGTCACTACCTCAATGATGGAGTAAATCATGCTATCATATAGTAGCACAAAAAATGTAGGCTTCAGTGGTAATATTCATTTAATATCCACGGCCTAGAACAATTTAATAATCTATGAAAAATCATTACTCCCTGTCTTTGGTTCCTTAATTATTAACATGATTTTTCTACAGAGGTGACATCACATGCCACATTTAAACAATGAAATATACCTATAAAAATTACGAATGTGAAAATAAAATCTTATTATCAAATAAAAATGCATAGTATTGTTTTTGAGGGCTCATAATTCTAACAATCTCCCACTTGCACTCAAAACCAATCATACATGTGTTTAATACCCATTGCTTCCAAATGTTTCTCAAACACCTTTTAAGACAATGCCTTTGTGAATGGATCTACAACATTATTGGCAGAGGCAATCTTTGTTATTGCTACATCACCTCTATGTATGATATCACGTATCAAGTGATATTTACGTGCAATATGTTTTGTCCTTTGATGAGCCCTTGGTTCTATTGCATTTGCAATAGCCCCACTTTTGTCACAATAGATAGTAATGGGTGACTCAATAGAAGGAACAACTTCAAGTTCTTGAATGAACTTGTGAATCCACACAGCTTCCTTTGCAGCTTCACTTACAGCTATATACTCTGCTTCTGTAGTAGAGTCTGCAATAGTATCTTGCTTGCAACTTCTCCAACTTATTGCTTCCTTGCCAAGAGTGAACACAAATCCAGAAATTGATTTTCTATCATCAATATTAGATTGAAAATTTGAATCTGTATACCCTTGGACAGTCAGATCCTCACCACCAAACACCAAGAAATAATGTTTGGTCCTATTTAAATATTTGAGGATATGTTGCACTGCTGTCCAATGCTCAGAACCTGGATTGGATTGATATCTACTCACAATGCTTACTGCATATCAAATGTGTGGCCTAGTGCAAAGCATTGCATACATGAGACTTCCTACAACCGAAGCATAAGGACAATTTATCATTTTCTCTCTTTCTTCTTGTGTTTTAGGACACATTTGATTTGAGAGATGAACTCCATGTCTAAAAGGTGAAAACCCTTTCTTGGAATCTTGCATGCTAAACCTAGCCAATATATTGTCAATATAATTGACCTGTGAAAGTCCCAATAACCTTTTCTTTCGGTCTCTAAACAATTTGATTCCGAGTATATAGGACGCTTCACCAAGATCTTTCATTGCAAAGTGACTAGATAACCATACTTTTATAGATGACATTGCTCCTACATCATTGCCAATGAGTAGTATGTCATCTACATAAAGAACTAAAAATGTAATAGTGCTCCCACTAACCTTTTTATAAACACTAGGTTCATCCATATTTTGTGAGAAACCAAACGATTTGATTGCCTCATCAAAACGGATGTTCCAACTGCGTGATGCTTGCTTTAGGCCGTATATAGATCTCATCAATTTGCATACTTTTGATTCTTGACCATGAGATATGAAACCTTCTGGCTGGTCCATAAAAATTTCTTCTCGAATGTGTCCATTCAAGAAAATTGTTTTAACATCCATTTTCCATATCTCATAATCATAATGTGCAGCAACTGACAATAGAAACCTTATGGACTTTAGCATGGCTACTGGCGAAAAGGTTTCCTCATAATCAATTCCATCCTTTTGATTATACCCTTTTGCCACTAGCCTAGCTTTGTAGGTCTCCACCTTACCACTAGGTCCTATCTTCCTTTTGTAAACCCATTTACAACCAATAGGCTTAATGCCTTCTGGTTTGTCTACTGAGGTCCAGACCTGGTTGGTATACATTGAGTCCATCTCTAATTCCATGGCCCTTTTCCAATTCTCAACGTCCTTATCAGTCATTGCTTCTTGAAAAGTAAAAGGATCATTATCATGCTCCTCTGACTCCATTAGATAAATCTCATTTTGATAGGCCATAAACTGAATGACCCCTTGTGATTAAACCAATTAATTAATTAGCCAAGTTATTAATTAATCAATTTAACATGCAAACACGTGGTAGCACAAAAAAATCACCAATAAACTAATTATGCAGCGGAAATTAAATGACACGGTGATTTGTTTACGAATGGGGAAAAACCTTACAGCAAAAACTCCACCGGGTGATTTTCAGGTCACCACTCCCGAAACTCCACTATTATCACAACAAGCGGTTACAAGTAAATGAATCCCATGTACCTTACCAACCTACAGTTGAACCCTTACCCCAATACCTAATTGGACTTGTTCTGTAGTGACAGCTCCCCCTTTTTGTTGCACGGCTCCCAAGTACGTGACTAACCAATGCGCGGATTCCAGTACGCAACTTCAACACCAACTGAAAGAGAGGTTGGCTGCAAATTTTTTCAGTTCATCCTACATGATGAAGATCAAGAAGATGCTTGGTCACAAAACCCAAAGGTGCAAATACACAGCAACTTCTTCACAAGAGATGAACTAGGGCAAGAACTTCGTCTCTGGTCATAATTTGCTTCAACAGAGTTTTCTCAATGCTTGTGCAACTTTTGAACTGTTTGACGGCCCTTAAAACAATCCTTTTATATTTCTAGGGTTAGGAGAAAAGAAGGCCCAAAGACACATTCACGGATCCCAAGAAATCAGATCAAAATTCTGAATTTCTTAAATCTTGACAGATAGGAGGTATCGAGAAGCTATCGAGTAGGTGTCGAGCTTACGGGCTTGGACAGCTTTCTTAAGCTCGATAGATGCAGCTGTCGAGCTTTAATGAATTTGCACTATCAGCTTGTTTTCTTAGACAGAACTTGATGACTTCAACAGTTGATCTTGAAACCTTGTTTCTTGAAGTATTAAAAACACCTAGAACTACCCAATTACAAGTAAAATGCGTTTTGTCAAAGGATTAGCCAATTACATAAAAGAATGACATATGTTCTTAAACAAGTGAAACACATATGTCCTAACAATCTACCACTTTGGCAATCCGTGACAAAACCACAACAAACAAATGAACATATGAGAGAAGTCATAAATCACTCAACTCATATTCACTTGTTGAATACAATAAAATTTTTCCTAACACAAACCCTTGAAAAACTTTGCAAGAAAAGAGTTTATGGCAAGTAGACTTTGACAACCTGTATTTCTAAAACACTTAAAAAAAAACTCATCAAGGCATCTTGTGTGAAACAGAAATTTAATAGATTGCATACAAACATAAGAAACATGTGTATAAAGATAGAGAAGAAACAACATATGTAGAGATAGGCGAAAGAAACATACATCCACATATAGAGAAAATAAGTACAATGTATGTAAAAACTGATCACAAGGCCTCATATACAAGAACAATGTATCTAAAAAGTAAGAAAAGAAAAGATACATCATATCCTCACTACATCCCTCAAGTATCAACAATATCAACACTCCCCCTAACAAAAATGTCCTATACTAACTCTTCCCCTAAGATGACTACTCTCATATCCCAAAACTACTTCCCCTTTTTGTCACGAGTGACAAAGGGTAGAATGTCAAGTAGAATCTCATCAATAGAGCTAGCATCTCCATCATCATCATCCGAAGCATCATCGTCCTCGTCATCATCATCCTCAGAATCAGAAGCCGCTGGAGGAGGTGGTGAAGGAGTAGCCTGAGAGCAAAACCACCCATGGTCGCCTGCCGTCGTGCAATATGACCAACACGAATATTCACATGATACAACTCAGTGGAGAGTGTATCGAGGTGAGCATCCATGCGCTGCGCTGCGCCATGATGTCTCCAAGTGAAACATCGCTCATAGAGGAAGAAGGAGCAGATGTAGATGGAGCAAATCGGGATGGAGCTGAACGGGAGGGAGGAGTGGAATCCTAGTGTCTCGACCTAAATTGAGCCTCACTATGTTTTATGGTAGCGCCATCTATGGCACACATGAAAGTGAAAAGCTCAGACACGGGAAAAGGAATGAAAAATGGCGTAGAATCCTCGTGATAGCAGAAGGAAAGATGAGCTTATCACGGGTCGCCGCATCTAAATGAACATCTATAATAGACAAAATGAAATGAGAGGGAAAATCTATGGTAAGATGCTCAAGAAGGGATAACAAAAATCGAGCACGAGACTCTGTGATGGAGTTGTAGTGAGAAAGCGGATGGAGTTCAAAAGTCATTACCATGTTTAAGAATCTAGGACCTTTAGCAAAACGCCGACATGATGTGTACTAACGCTCACCCCATTCCGAAGGGTGCTCACAGAAAGCAGATATGAGCTCATCCTTGGACACAGTCCTCAGTCGATCACAAGAAGGATAGTCAGGAAACTCTATCCTAGGAACCTTAATCACATCCGCAACTAGCTGTGGTGTGACAGGAATGCGCGTACCTCGAACGCGAGTGAAAAAGAAAGGTACTGAACGATCAATCCCGTGCATGTTGGAGTAAAACTCCTGAATAAGCACAAGAGGACATGTAACCGGGACGTCACACAATGACTCCCATTCCCTACTATGAAGGACAAAGGAAAGATTAGTGTCGGCGAAGTTCGCCAAAATGACTTGGCGTTCCGAATGAACACCTCGTCTTGAAAAGTTCTTCGAAAATGCCTTGTAG